>NGKF01000010.1:1596226-1606734 GCA_002162555.1 Monilinia aucupariae
AGGGGAGATTCTTAGCGAGGGGATTGAATTGATTGGATTTTGGTGATGTACTCTTAGATATGCATGGGGGTGTGCTATATGCTCGAGCTCCATATATTTGGGGTTGTAGAGTACAGTTCTCGAGTAGGAGCAGGAGTATATACTTCGTTTGGCGTTTGGTGTGGAATTTGGTTTGGGTATGTGTGTTGTTTGTTGGAATTATTGTTTCCGAGTATGTTTATATAGAGAATGCAGAATATGTATGCAGAATATGTATGGATTGCTGTACAGTATATCATTTTATACTGTATGGTAAGTACGTGTGTAGGAAGTTCTTCTATTTTCATTCTTATTGTGTAGGTATAAACTTGAGGTTTGAGGTTTGAGGTTTAAAGTTGAAGAGTACAGGTGGAGTTTAGTCTATGATATTAGGTGGTTGTGGTCGTGGTCTCGCTTTGCTTTTGTGCAATGTATGTATGAGTAGGGCTAGGGCTAATGTTAATGTTCATTACGAGTAATACGATACGATATGTATGATATAAGCTTCGCCATATGAGATTTGAGCAGATGAGGAAATGAATGCATAGAAGAGGTTTTAAAATGTAGATTTGTTCTGGATCGTTGGCTGGTGAATACAAGGAAATCATCCATGCTATAGTACTCGTCCTCGAGTAAAGGCGAGGTTCTATGGATTTGTCTACGGGTGGTGGTGGTTTCTCGGTTGAGTCTTGAGTCTCGAGTCTTGGTCAACTCAAAACTACTCGAGTATGTTTATGAGATGTTGGAGTGACATCTACGGTCTATTTCGGCTCATGCCCTTCTATTTAATAGGGGGATGACAATACGGCGTATGTGTCGTGGAAGTTGAGAGTGGAATAGTAGTCGCTACTCGAGTATAATCTTCATAGAGAATGAGTCCATGCAAGCCGTCCAAATTCACTCGAGAGGGTGATACTTATATCAGGATAACGTAGGCTGCCTTAACAAACGCAGGAACGTTGGCCTAGTGGTAGAATTCTACAATACCGTATGGTCACACCCACCACGTGTATATTCAAAGAGTTGTTGGAGCTGGTTGAAACCATATCAGCCCTGTCATATCAGCGCAGAAGCGTGTGGATTCTCAGCTTTTTTTCGATTAATAGATCGTGGAACCGCTGAACGCTGATGAGGTCGCCAAAGAGCGAAACTGCAACGGCAACGGCGGTAAAAAGATGATTCATCGTTAGAACTAGCATTTCCAGATATACTCACTCGAGTAAGGTTGGAAGTCCCGGATAAGAAGGCTTTTCTGCGCTTTTTGATACTGTGGACAATGTCACGTGCCACAATGCGCGACCAAGGGATAATTCTAATCATGTGTTGTGTACTCAACTCTGATTATGTCATCATGCGCTCGATGCGGCCCACCAACCCGCTAGCTAGTCAACCTTACTTGTTCAAAAAGTTTCGCTTAGGAAAAATTCTTTCTTTCTCCTTCATAACAAAGGAAATCAGCAGTTGAATGAACATCAACCATCATTACACAAGTCTTCCCGCTATGTGGCCAACGCATATGAGATGCAGAGTATACACTGATGATATCTGCTTGGTGATGAGGTGGCATCCTTCTTACGGCCTTGCAGACCTTCATTGAATTCAAACCACGTATAGAAAGTCGTCTACTAACAAATATGCGGCGACATGGTGAACAAGAACAGTACATGAAAGGTCAGTCACTAATCTCTTACAAACCTCCTACTACCCTTAAGCTTTGTGATGAACAATTCATAGCTTTTTAACCCCGAGTGCTTGCGCACCCTGAAGACCAAAAAACAACAACTCTAATTTTTTCCTGAATGCTTTCAATGTCAATCATTATACTATATAATCAACCATAATGATCATTCACTGACCACCTGCACAGAAATCTCCATTACCGTTTACAAGCCTTAGACACTGATCAATGTCCAAGACCCCGCTGCTCTGCACTGCCCCACACATACAATGAAATACTACTCTGAAGCTTCAACCTTGACGCATTCTAAGATACTTTCTTGAGGATTCAAATAATACAAGAGCGGGGACTTTTACTGGGCTCTTGCTGTCTCCACAGACCGCTAAAGGCCGAACGGGCCAGCGCAATGTGCCATAAAGGAGGTGCTTTAGAAGTATGGCGGGAGTTCTCTGGAACTACCCCGCCATCTATGAGTGATTGGTGGGTTGTGGATAGACTTGCTTATAAGCTAAGCTACATTCCCATAATATCCAGACCAGTTCCCTCTTGATGTTTCATAAACTCTGATCGTCGCGGGTCGAGTGAAATGCGATATAAAAATCATACGTATTTTTTCAAAGAATACTCGTTTGATACTCTATAATGCCAATGTGTTTTGAACATGAGTAATGCGACTGCTTGAGATGACCCATCATTGCCTGTGGCACAGGCAACGCTATTTTGTGAAAACACACCGCCAGAAAATCACTTGGCGTGTACCAAATGATGTAATGACAATCGAAGCTATTGTGCCTCCTCTATCTACCCTTCCTTCGAGTTCCAAAGTGTTGGGAAGTCCCAGCTCGAGACAAAAAGAAGAAGAACATTTTCAAGTTGCGTACCTAGCTAGACAAGGCGCTCCATGCAACTAGTCCTGATCAGTATTTCTTATTAAATCCGGCAATCTCGTTACACATCCCATATGGCCATCATGCAAGAAGTGCTTGTGAGGTGGAAGTGCCTCTTAATGACTTTGAGTCTTAAGGATTAGATTGATACCTGGAACCCTAAGTGCATACATAAATAAATGGGTAGATTGGATGGACGTCCACATAAGCTCAAATGGATCTGTAGCGCAGCCTCCGAACCATTCAGATAAAATGAACCGGGCGAAAATTTTTCCACCTTTACTTTACCAACTATACCAGCCTTCATCAATTCATAATTATGCATATATCAATTTATAATTATACATACATTAATTTATAATTATATATATATTAATTTATAATCATATATACATTAATTTATAATTATATATAATAATTATAATAAATATAAATTGATATTGGATATTAGAAATATTCCTGAAACAATTTAGAAATATTTGGAAAACATTTAAGATTAAATAAACTTTGCGATTATTATATTCTATTCAATTATAATTGTTTTTATTATATAAACGTTTTAAAAACATTTCAAAAACATTAAAAAAACAATTTCGCTTTTAACCATCTTTTATTAACAATTTAATATTTAATATATTATTGTATCTTTTTATTTGTTTATTTTTTTCAAAGATTTCTTTTTTACAATTACTTTTTATTTTAAAATATATTCAATTATTTGGTTGTAATGATCTTGTGTTGTTACAATTGAAGAATTGAATATTCGATTACCAAATAAAAAGTATATATATTTCAATTGGGATATTTAAATGATTGGAAGAAGAATTATTGAAGAAGAACTATTAGAATTATCTTTATTAAATGAAAATATTCAAATAAATATTTGTTATAATACAATTTATAATTGTTTTTGAAACAAATTCTAATTGTTTATTATTAGATTGCAATAAATAATATTCCAAAAAATCCGATTTGTTTATTTTCAACTATTTTAAGATATTCATTAACTATCGAAAAAATCAATTATATTATTAATTGTTCATTATATTCTTTTAGTTCAGAAAAAGGTATTGGAAATTTAATTGATATAATTGGTTTGATTTTAGAACAAGTTGATAAAGTTTTTTTAAAGGTATGAATTCTTTAAACGTTTTCAAATCATTTTCTAATTGATTTTAAATTAATTTGTTATTTTAGATTCAATATTCAACAATTACTAATCGATTAATTTATAATAAATTTACTTTCTCTAATTGAATAAGTAATATTAGAGTTAAATGTACTATTAGAAAATGTAATAAAATAGCAATTTATCAAAATGCATCACTTTATATTCAATAATTATATTGGAATTAAATATCAAAAGATTAGGAAGAAAAACGAATTCAAACTTATACAAATCAATATATTTTTACTAAAGAGTATAATACTTATTTAAATTAAAAAGAAATATTATTATAAATAATATTCAAAATAAATACATTTTTTAAACAATTAGAAAACGATATCAAATCATTTAGAATATTAATTAATTTGATTATTAAAGGATTTATTATATTATACAATAAATATTCGAAAAAAAAAGCTACAAGTTTAATAAACTTAATCCAAATACTAAAGAAAATATTTTTTGTATAGAAAAACCAATTCTTCAAAGATTCTCAAACTTAGTATAATATAATTAATTCCTAAACATTTTCAAAATGTTTTATAATCAATTTCAAACTAATTTAAAAATAGAATTTTAATAACAAAATTCGATATTATATTAGTTGTAGTAAAGCTAATAATAATGAATTTTTTCAATATTATTATTATATTATCAATTTAATAAAACCTATTAATTGGGATTATTTAAAAGATTTATTAATTAATGAATTTCATTCTTATTAAGATTTTGAATACTTTCAAATATTTGAAATACAAATGCGAAAAACACATTATAATACGTTTCTGAAATATTTAAAAATTAATTTCAAAATATTTAAAAATTGTTGAATTAATGATTAATTAGATATTCCTTATCATAATAATAATCAACTATTAATTCGTTTTTTATATAATATAGTATTTAATATCATTGTTTTTATCAATCTTATATAATACTTTTATATTCTAATTACTTCTTATAGTTAATATACTTATACTCTTTCTTTTTCATTTTGTAGTTCTATATTATTAATTGATTTCGTTGTTGATCAAATCAAAAATTTTGTTAATTATAAACGAGAATATTATAAATATTTACAATTTGAAAATTATTTGATATTTATTAATAATATTTTAGATAATATTGTTACAAATCATAGAATAGTTCGATTATATTAAAAATTAAAAGTTGAACAATTATTAAATGTATATTTAGCTTGAAATAATAAATTCAAAATTCAAACAATTGCAAAACTAAAACAAATAAATACTTATTCTTATAGTATAGAATAAATAAATAAAATTCATTTCAAAAACGATTAGAAAACGATTTCAAAACGATTTCAAATTAATATATATTCATTTCTAGAAATATAATATTATTATAATAGTTATAATTGTAATAAGTTTGGTATACAATAATATATTCGACAAATAAATATTTACAATAATCGACAAGAAATCCATTATTTCTATTTAAATCAAGCTTTATATCTCAAGAATCTTAATACTTTTCAAATTGATATTAATTACAAATGTATAGTTGATAATTAACAAAAAGTAATTTTTGTTTAATATATAAAGCATAAGAATATTGATCAATATAAATGAAATGATTTCAAAATGTTTAAAAAACGATTTATAAACGTTTTTTATTCGTTTATATATTTATTAATAAAACAATTAGTAACACAACTTTCTCGAGTATATATTAATATAGAAACTACTAAAGGATTTCATACATTATATAACGCTTATGCCGTAAAAGAGTTGTTTAAAATAGGATCAATAGAGTTCTTAGAATTTACTACTACCTAACTATACTACGAAGAAGAGATTGTTATATATACATGAACCGCATAGACAGAACACGTATACGGCACGTGCTCGCTAATCGAGCACGTAAGCCGTGACGTTGTATACGTACACCGGAACGTCTACCATGCCAGCCGGACAGCGGAAGCGTAACACATTGTTTAGCAATTGGTATAAATGCATTAATATAGTATTGGAAAATACTAATCAATCTCCTTTACATTTCCATTATATTCATGGAAATAGAATTAAAGCGATTATAATGAATATATATATAAAGCAAACTATCGGTAAATAATTATTAATTATTAATTGTTTACAAATTGTTTACAAATTGTTTTTAAAACGTTTTCTATCAAAGTATTATTCAAATTAATAATGTTTTAGAATAAGAATCATTTCTAAATGATATAGATTCACAATATCGCTCTTAGCAATTTTATATCAAATCTACTTTTATTTATTATTTAATTCATTTTTAATGAGGAATAGATAATAATGTTATTGCAAACGATAAATATATAAATGTTTTAAAAGAAATAAGTATTGCAAAATCATAAGATAATTGTTTTGCATTATTTAAATATATATAATAAGATTTATAAATATTAATCTTTCATTGAAATTTCGTTTTCAAAACATTTTCAAAATATTAACTAAATATTTCGATTAGTTCAACTATAATACAATAATATAATCATAAAGAATAGGATTGAATTATATTAGAATTAAACAAACAATTCTTTTTAAGAAATAAAAAAACATTTCGAAATTGTATTCGCAATATCAATATTGTAAAAGCAAACGATACTCAATTAAATCGATATAGAACAAGATTATCTTTAATTGATTCTATCAAATTATAAATGTTTTGAAAACGTTTTGTAATTGTTTAATTAATCAATTTTGTAAAAATCAATTGCATAATTATAAAATCACTTTTAGCGATCGAGATATCGCTATATTAGATGTTTTACAAAGTTACAAAGAACATAGTATATTTGAACATATTAAAAAATGTCGAAAACACAATAATATATATCTTCAAAACATTTTCAAAATATTCTCAAAACGTTTCTTTTATATATAATCATTTGTTTTATATTTGCATTTTATAGATTTATTAATTATTATTCAATATATTTACAAAAGAAACGATATAAAATAATTTAATCAAATCATTTATTTTATAATAATATTTATAAAGATTAAATAAATGATTCATTACTACTTTCTCAATTATCCAATTCGGATTATAATTACAATAGTAATAGGCAATCTTCAAAATTCAAAAAATCGAAAAAACAATCAAAAACTTAAAATTCGATAAAAGAAATAGAAAGTCTTAAATATAAATTGAAAGAATTGGAAAAAGTAAAAATACAAATAATTATTGTAAAAGAAAAACTTAAATTACAAAATCTATAGAATCAAATTATTATTTAATTATAAAGAAAATAAATACTTTCTTTGAATATATTTGAAATCGTTTAAAAATCGTTTTCTAAACGATTTAAAATTGTTTTTCTTTGTTTGTTATAGGTTTTGTAATTATTTTTAAATATTATTTAATATTTATAAAAATTTATATTATAATATTTATTAATAAATAATATTAAATTCATTTTAAAAAGATTAAAATTAATTATTTATTATTAAAAGAATCTTTGAATTCTTATTATATAATTAAAATATTAATTGTAATTCTATATATAATAAATTTAAAATCATCGAATAATGAATTTAAAATAAATTTGAAATCAATTAATAAACAAACTTTATATTATTATTTATAATTTTCAAATGGATTTTTAAAATTAGAAAATATATTATTTATAATTAAAAACTAATTTATAATCAAAAACTTATTTATAATTTAAAACTAATTTATAATTTAAACCTTTATTATAAAAGAAAGAATAAGAAAATATTTTTATATTTTAAAAATATAGTTCAATTTCAATAATATATTTTATAGCTTTTAAAATATATTTGAAAATTATAAATAATAATACAATACTTATTTATCAATTGATTTCAAATCAATTTCAAAATGATTAATATACAATTTATTTGTTTCAATCTAAGATTAAATAATTTTAACTTTTCGATAACACAATTACATTTATTCATTCGCTTAATTTCATACAATTTTTTCAAATTAAAACCCCATTGCTTATATATTTAAATATCTTTCATTTTTTATTTTCAAAACGTTTTAATTTTGTTTTCAAAATGATTACGAATTATTCCAATTCATTTATTACAAAACCAAATTATTGTTTTCCTTATAATAAATTTGATTACAATATAATATTTCTTTTTCTTTTTATTAATATTTTATTAATATTAAAATAGGAAACTAATTGTACAAATACAACAAAATATATTAAAGTCTTTGTTGAAGAAAGATTTTATCGAATTAAAATCGATGATGATAATGAATTATATAAAATAATTGTATATATATTTCATTTTAATTAATTTTCAATCGTTATTGAATTGTTTTCTAATTGTTTAGCATTAATATAAACAAACCAATGCTTTATTTATACATTTATATAATGTTTATTATAAAAATATTCATTATTATTCTATTTAAAGTGTATCTAATACTATAAGTATTCAATATCTTTTATTATAATTTCAAATTTATTAATCTTTAATCTATAAAAAATGCTGTATATAAATATTTTAAATCTGTCTTCATTATTATTTAACAAAAGAATAATTTATAATTAAATAAAACAATAACAATAATGATCTTTTTTGTTATTTACAAAACAATTATAAAATGATTTCAAAACATTTATCTAATTATTGATTAATAGAATACTTTTTGTTCAAAATCTTTATATATTTTTTGTTTGCAATCTTTATATACTTCTCGTTCAAAATCATCACGTATTCAACCATTTGTTCAACCAAAAATCAAAAAATTACAATAACAACGGATTCTATCTTTTGAATTGGATTGTAATTTCGAAATATAAAAAACCCTTTCATCAATTTCAAAAAAAGATAATACAATAATTATTAATTATTTCAAAAACAATTTAAAATCAAATACAATACAATCGTTAAAAAATAAACAAATAGAAAAAAGAAAGATAAATGAAACTTATAACAAAAAAAGTTTATTTATTTTAAATAATCTATTAAGTTTATAAATAAATATTGTTTTCAAATTGATTTGAAAACATTTTCAAAACGAATTAAAAATTAGTTTTATTATAATATATATTAAATTGAAATAGAAAAAAATCAAAAATAATAACCCTTCTATTTTGGCTTTTAAAGATATTTATAATAATTTCGATTCTGAATATTCTTCTTTTATTACTTTTTCTATAAATTTTTTTTTTATTTAAACATTTTCAAATCGTTTTTAAATTGTTTTATTTATTCATTTTAAGTTTCAAAAAAAGCATTTTAAATAATATTAATAAGATTATAAATAATCAAAGAACTATTGCAAATCCTATTGTATAATAATCTTTCAAATGTTATAAAGATAATTAAAATGTTTAATAAGAATTCAAGATTTTGTAAATCTTATTATAGAAATACTAATTGTAATTTGAAATACAAATTAGACAAATATTAAAAACAATGCAAAAATAAATTAATATAAAATTGTTTTTTAAACGTTTTCAAATCATTTATTAATTGATTTATGTTTTTAAAATGTTTTTGCTTTAATTGATATTCAACAATCTTTTTAATATTTTATTGTAATAATATAAAGATGTTTAAACAATTAATTGATAAAAAAGAAAATATTATTCGATTTTATAAACAAGATCAAAAAGATAAAAAGAATAAAGAGAATAAAGAGGATGAAAAGGATAAAAAGAATAAAAAGAATGAAAAGAATGAAGAGAATAAAGAGAATAAAAAGAATGAAGAGAATGAAAAGGATAAAAAGAATGAAGAGAATGAAGAGGATAAAGAGGATGAAGAGGATAAAAAGAATGAAGAGGATAAAGAAAATAAAGAGAATGAAAAGGAAAAAGAGAATGAAGAAGATAAAGAGAATGAAAAGAATAAAGAGAATAAAGAAAAGGAATAAGATTAAAGAAATTGTTATATAGTTTATATTTAGAAAGAATATTGATGTTTTTGTTACATTATTTATAAACTTAATTATTCAAATATGAATGAAATGAAGATCAAAGTTTAAATAATTATAAAATGTTTTGAAATCAATTTGAAAATGATTTCAAAAAGTATTAATATGATTTTGATATATTAATATAAAAATTGAATAATACTTATAATAATATTAATATCGAAACACATAAATAAAATCCTAACATATATCGAACAATGTTATAGACATTGTACAATATATATAAAAAAGATATAAAATATCTATTATACATTAAAAAAGTTTTCATCCCCTTTTCCATTTTGGATAAAGAAACAAAAAATGAGTTAATGTACAATTTCCTTTATAGTTAGATATACTTTCTTTCCTTTATATAAAAGAAAAAAAACATATATTTTAATTCAATACAATACTTTTCATACTATACATTTTGTATTCAATACAACCGTAGATCTACAATGTAAACCCAATAATTAATAATACTATAAAAGATAATAATAATAATAATAAAATATTCAAAATAAAAAGATTTTTAATTGATTATATAATAATTTAAAATTCTTTTAAAAAGACTTTTAATAATTTTAATAAATTCAATTGAAAAGTCATTTTGAATATAATAATAATATTAATACTAATCGAAGAATATTTAATATAAAAATATTATTAATCGATTATAGAAGATTTTGAAATTGTTTTCAAATCGTTTTTTAATTGTTTTTTCAATGTTTGAAATAATATTTAATATATAATAATTATAAGAAATGAAAAATCAAAAAACTTATTATTAATAATAAAATGATTTAAAAATATTTTATTATTATTAGATTATTTTTTGGAATTTTAATAA
>NGKF01000011.1:0-46343 GCA_002162555.1 Monilinia aucupariae
GGTGAAGCTTTGACTTTTTTTTGGTGCAACCTACATTACTTACCCCATCAACCTTTGTACTTGTAGAGTAGAATCTAAATGTGAGATTCCTCTATTCCGATTGGTTGAAATTGCCGAGGTTGAATCTGGGTAAGATTACAGTATGCGAAATGGGTGGGGTTCACAACCGAGCAAACGGAGACCTCAACCTCAACCTCAGCAAGAGATTGCGAATGAATTATAGTATACATACTCAAAACCTGAAGCCGTTATGTCGCAAATCGATTTAGTAGCAATAATTTTTCCCAAAGAGGGTAAAGCGGATAGGGTAAGCATTGACTTTTCACATGCGAGCTTGGTTATCGTCACTAACCTATTTACCCCTTTTCATCAGGTTGCAGAACTCCTCAATGAAACTTCGGAATATGTCAGGGCAAATGAACCCGGAACTTTGAAGTATGAGATCAACAAGGAAGTTAATAAGAAATCCGGTGCCGTAGAAATTATTATGATGGAAAGGTGAGTTACAGTTGTTCACGGTACCAAATATGTGAATAATGAGACTAAAGATAAAATGATAGCTATAAAGATAAAGCTGCAATTGCAGCTCATGGTGCTTCGGAGCAATTCAAGGCTTTTGGGAAGAGGCTCAAGGATGAGGATCTCATTAGCAAGCCTATGCAACTGAAATTTTTGGAGAATGTCGGGGGCTTCTCGTCCAGGTTGTGAGGTGAAAGGTGGTGGTGGTGGTGGTGGTGATGGTGGTGGACCATATGAGATTCTGTGATTTGTCAGTTTCTTATCATGCAAATGGAGAGAGTGGCAGATTCGGAAGATTAACTTGAAACTGATGGGTTCAGTCGATGAGAGTGCCGGCACGTGACAAGTATTCTGGGCCATTCGGGTAGATGTGTACAGTTAGAAAATTGATCACCTTTACTCATATCCACCTTCAATGTTTGATATTGCCAGCTTTGTGGGCGCCACCAAATGATTCTTTTGATCCTCATTTTTATAGAAGAAGGAGAAGAAGAAGAAGAAGAAGAAGAAGAAGAAGAAGAAGAAAAAGGAGGATCGTGCCAATTGGTCTCATCGTGGCCCAGTCGTGACTTCCCTTTTTCCTTTCATCACCACAATTATCCGAACTGATAGCCGGTATCCCAAGCACTTTCAATCCATGGGTCTATTCTTTCTTCTTCCTCTGCATACCACGTCCAATTAACTTCCGTTTCACTCGACACATCAAAATCTGGCAGCCATGGAGCATGAATGCGAGCAGCAGCACTTCACTCCATTGGTGTTCACCTCTCATACAGGAAGAGTTTTCCAAGTGCATGCTGATGATATTCCACAATTATCGTCAAAGCATGTCAAACCCAACAGCATAGTGTCAATTGTCGATCTGAGAGCTTCATCTCCAACTGCCTCAAAAGCACATGACCTAGGACTTGATGGAAACGGATCTGAGACCCCACGACCTCGAAGGCACGTCTTTTGATTTGAATGGCGTTACCATTGCACAGAACAAAACACAATTTACCCAGGTGGTAGACACTAGTTCGGACGGGAGATGTGACCAATCTATAATACACAATGCTGACAAAGTTTATAGACTCCCATCTTCACACAATAGGAATCGTTCCTCATGCGGAGGCTCACCACTTATCTCCTTCATGGTACCAAATCAATTGAACGATGAGATGGCAGACTTGGGCATACGATCACCATCCTCTTCCAGGCAACCAGAAAATTCCTTGTGTGATGACTATGAGGAATTCGATGTCTGTAAAGCTTATATGGTTTACAATGAGTATGGCGAACTGGTCGACGCTCATAACCATCTTCAAACTAAAAATACGGCCAATCTGTCAGTCACTGAGATACTGAGGTTGATTCGTAAGGCCTACCATCATGATGTTTGTGCTCCTTATCCATCATGGCTTTCATGAGATTTACATTGCTGGAGACAGAATATTACCGAGGGAGGCTTGAGCATCTATGCTGATTTCATACTTATAGTTTAGAGCTAGGATGAACGATATTGAGCAGATCAAGGGACAAAGCTCACTGAGCTCGGAAAAGGGCAATTTAACATGGGAGGAGAAATTGTCATCCTGGGAATATAAGCCGAGCGTATCTGTAAAAACCACACCGCTCGTTGGAGAAGTTCGGACTGTTCCCGTATACCAAGGACCTCCTCGGGTTTTGGAGGTATGTATCATATGCTGCTGTTCAACTTCGTGCTAATTTCTATTATTAGATTGGTTGTAGTGATGGAAGTTGGTGCTTCAAAGTTAAGGAGGATCAACCAGATTGGACCGTAGAGGGAATCGATGACACAGATCACTGGTCATGCGTGAAAAGGGATCTTCAACTTAAGTATGATGATCCTAATTGCCCGAATGTGATGGCTGCGAGATGCTAATAGGATAATAGGGACTTCATTGTCCCAACTCCAGATATGGACTTGTCGGATTACTTCAGTCGTGTTAACTCATCGCAAGCACAAACCGCTCCGGACTTCAATGTTAGAAACCTCAATTGTCTGTTAGCGCACCCTGATCCAATTCCACATAATCTTTACTCTTTCATCCGTGGAAGAGATGTATTTGATAGAGTGGAAAGTTACAAGAGTTTTCTAGATGACGTTCGCCTGTAAGTAATTCCTAGCAAGACACCGAGGCATGACCCCTCCCTTTATTAACAGTTGAATAGGATTCTTCAGCCAGGTGGTGTTGTAGAATTCCTAGAAGTAGATCACCGACCAAGATCCAAAATAGCAAATTGTACTTCTTCCAAGCGTCAAGACTATCACCAAAGTAAAGCCCAGACTGACTGGACTGATAATATTGCCGATCGGATCAAGCGTCCATCTTACGACGAAGAGCTTGCAACAACAGTGCCGGGCTGGATGGAAAGAGTCATAGAACGTCACAAGGCAATACTTCGTCCACAAGGTGGAATACCTGCGGTCAATATAAAATCTTGGCTAGAAGGAGCGGGGTAAGCCAATTAATATGGATTTCCTATAGTAAGCTAACATTGTTGTACAGCTTTTGGGATGTTAAAGAGATTGTTCATCGGCTACCCGTAGGAGGAACCACAACTACTGGACAGCGATTAAAGGATTTTATCTTATACCAGGTTGGGCTTGAGAAAGACATCCCACAGGTACCATTTTTTATGCCAAGTTAGTACTTCTCAGCTGACTGAAATTTTAGCTTCGTGAGAGGCTGCTACCAGTTGAAATAGAAGAGATCGAAAGCGGCAATTACTTCCTCACTCTACATATTGTAACAGCCCGTAAACCGCGCTGTTCCCGAGCAGGCGACCTACTCATTGACGGCACAAGAGAAGAAATGACGGATGTGAAATATGACCAGATGGCTCGAAGCAATGAATTAAAAAACCAGGCAGGATGGAAAAGGTTGTCTCCATGAAGGTATAGCCTTTTACCTCCTACAGGCTAACCCATTTGTATCTGGATAGATACGAACTCGGTCGCATTTCCGAAATGATGAATTCTTTCGAGGAACACCATGCTAGAAATACCCCAACCTTGTCACCACTCTCTCAGGTGCGGGCGCCGGATAAGGTTGCGACGAAGATATAATTTTGATAATGTGGAATAGAGGGCATAGATGATGTTGCATGATGAGATTATGACACGAGAGTATGTAGTTTACTCGGTTTTGGTGGCTACTAGACAGATAGATTAGGGGATATGAGATCATGGGTGTTTTGCTTCCATAAAGTAATTGCAGCTTCAAAATCTGCAACAATACTAGCACTTAGAGGATTATGGTGCTCGGGATTGATATCAAACCAAATAAAATCAATCTTGAATGCCGATCTACATCATGTGCTTCGTTTCGAGAATTGCTAAAAGATAGCCGTACATTATATTATGTGCGTTAGGAAGTCAACGCATTGTGGAGGTTGGTTGGTTGCTTGTATACATATGTAACAAGGAGCTCAACATATACTCGAGTACTTCGGTGTTTACTTCAATGTGGGATAAACTGGCGTTGGATTGAAAAAGGTTAGATTGGAAGAGGTTAGATTGGCTACGAGAAGTGAAAGATCAAGAGACTCTCTATTATACCATTATACCGAACAGAACCTAGGAAACTCAAACCGAGCATACCTACCAAAACATGCCCCAAAACAACTTGGACTTTTACTTCCCCCCCCCCNCCCCAAAGCCCTTCTTTATCCATCACCGCCATCTCGACACTCAACACCTCCCCGTTACCCACCTCCCAATCTCCCACCCTTGACTCTTTTCCTTCCCCAAGCTATCCTCTCCGAAGCCAAAGTTCGGCTGGTCGTGATGTTCGTTCGCGACCACCTTGAAGTCCAGCTCCAGGCTTCCTGCACCCATCTCCGTCGCTACCTCTTGCAAGGTCCCGGCGAAGGCCTTCACGTCGTCGACGAAAACTTCGTTTTCGGCGGTTACGATTAGGATCGAGGTCACGGTGGTGGGGAGGCCTTTCCACCATGAGCTAGAGGCGTAGAGGGGCTCGATGTAATTATCCGAGGGGCTGGAAGATTGATATGCGCTGGACCACTTTTGGGGGCGGGCGGTGTTCGGTTAGATTTTGGGATTCGTGATGGTGGTTGCGTGAGTGGGTAGGGGGAAAGGAGATGGTGGAGAAGGGGGGAGGAATGAAAAACTTACGACTTTGATGGCGGTAGGATGGACCAAATCTTTATATCGGTTCGTCTCGAACGATTTTGAGCCCGTGCCAAAGGTAAGCCATGGTGCGAGCAGCACGGCTCCATCGAGTGGTTCTTTAAGTTGGACCCGGGGGATGCTTTCGTTTGGGTGGCCATGGATGACGTGGGATAGGAGAGCGAGGACGAGGTTTGCGCCTGCGGAGTCGCCTGCTAGGATTATGGATGAGGGGGGGTAGCTATGGTGTTGGGGGTATCGGTTAGTTCGTTGGGTTGGGGTAGTGAGATGATTGGACAGGAAGTGCAAAGTTGGACTTACTTCAAGTTATTAACTACATGGTTGAGCAATGCAGCAGCCTGTTCCAATTGTCGAGGATAAACTACGCTTGGGGATAGATCTATATATACATTCCTCGGTATCAATACACCAATGCCAAGCCGATACGTGGAAAGGAGGAGAAGAAAAGAGGGCAACAGCATACCATAAGACAAAAACAATACCGCCAAACTCTTCTCCTCTTTCTCCGCTCCATCGACAAGCTTAAAGAGAAACTCGAACGCTTCGACTGAGGCAGGGAGTACAAATCCACCTCCTAACAACCAACATCAGCTCCGAGCTCTTGATTTAGATGAAGGGGGTGAACCATGAAAGTTAATAATAATTTTTTTCGCTCCTTTCTTGCCTATCCAATGTGCCTGCGTCCCATCTTCCAGGGTCTCGCTCAACGGCTCAATGCCCCGTTTCCTGCACACGGTTTCGTATGCATGATCTGTGTTTGGGTTGACGTATCTATCCATCAATTAGCATGTGATGATTGAGATACAACTAGCCGAGCTACATATCCCTCACGAGAACGTCCAGCACCCAACCAACTGAGCGCCATTACACAATCCGAAAATTAAACTCTCTATTGCAAGGTCCCAAGGCATGGCATTTCGCCGCAAGCAATCAGAGGAAAGGAAACGGAAGCATAACTCACAGGACCTGTCGGGGACTCATCCTTCTGCACATCGTCCGCACGGCCGTGAGAAGAACATATTTCTTGTAACTTCCCCTCCGTGCACTTCTCGTTCGCCAGAGACCCGTTAGGAGGCCCAGGAACGTGTTCCCCACTATGCATTGCTCTTGTTAACTCTCCCCACGAATACCCAATACCCCATACCCCATACCCCATCATGTATGTACTCGAGTCAATCCAGGCAAAGAAATACTCGAGGAGTAATCAACGTATATATGGGGGGGGAGGAAAGAGAAAGCGAAGTTGAAGCTGAAGTTGAGGTTGAAAGACCTACAGATGCTCGTATAGGCCAGAATCACATCCAATTTCTCCGCAACGGACAATGTATCAATTAGTCTCTTTTGGGCTAGAGTTGAGGAAGACATTCTCGGCACAAGTGAGGTTCTATATATATATAGTTTGGTCTTTGCTGGTACTAAACGGGTAAGCTGATTGGCGGAGAGAACGGGATTAGATGAAAGACGAGAAGCAAATGAAAGGAAGGGAAAGGAAGGGAAAGGAAGGGAAGGGAAAGGAAAGGAAAGGAAAGGAAAGGAAAGGAAAGGAAAGAAAAGGAAAGGAAAGGAAAGAAGATGGGGCGGATGAATTCCCAAGCAAGATCAGAGTTGAGCTGAGCTGAGCTGAGAGCCGAGCTGTGAAAAATACCTACTTCTCTTTCCTAGGCTGAATTTCCCCGCATCCGCATGTATAACATCACACAAGATTGTGAGACTCTTTTCGATAGAGAGAGAGAGAGAGAAAGAGAGAGAGAGACAGAGAGACAGAGAAAGAACTTTGCAAGTTAATTGATATCTTATCTCTTGATTAACTTTTACCTTCTACTTTCCATTTAGACAGGGATTATGAAACAGAAGGAAAGTCTTAACACATTTAACCCTTCTTCTTCTTCTTCTGCTTCTGCTTCTGCTTCTGCTTCTGCTTCTGCTTCTGCTTCTGCTTCTGCTTCTGCTTCGAACTAATCGCATATGCATGTAACCCAACTGATTCTACTCGAGTGCCACGAGAGTACATGTACGAGCAGCGTGAGTGCCGTATGAGAGCTGAATAAGAAGGGTCAAAAGCACTCGAGTACTCGTAGAGTAAGTAAGAAAGAGTAAGTACCCTTGAAATGTACCATGTATTAGAATTACTCGCACCGTACAAGAAACTTGAGAGACCTTTTACGTTTTTCATACATATGCCGAGCAACTCAAATCAACATGTCGATCGATTACGTTACGATCGTGATAATACTCGAGTACACTCGTATATTCTATAATGAAATGCTTGAAAAATATAGATAAACTTGAAAAGTATCACGTTTTATATGCTATTAGAGTAATCTTATTCAACAATCAATATAAGCTTTAGATTGATAAGAGTTATAACATCCAAATATAAATGCAAATTAATGGATTTCTTTCGGTCAATAAGAAGACTTATTCATTGTACAATGGTACAATATAAGACATGTGCTAACAAATCTGAGAAAAGTCCGCTGCCGTGCCCACGACACGATGAAGACAATGGGCTGTGACTTTGGTGTAGATGGGTAGAAGGGTAGAAGGGCTTCATATTTGGGTATCATCGCTCTTTTTAAACTTAACTCAACTTTTTCATGCCCCTCTTTCGTTTTCCGCCCACTTCTCTTCCTTCCTCAATTTCCAACATAGCTTCACGCTTCTTTTCTCCCACCAGCTTCAAGGATTCCCTAATGACTCTCGTTTCGAGGTTTACTCCATCTTCTGCCCATGCTTCCATTTGTCTACCCACTCTGTTCTCGATGGCTAGAACCAGTTGTACGTCTCTTTGGCCTACAAATGTAACGGCTTCTCCTTTTCTGCCAGCTCTAGCTGTACGACCAACTCGGTGAATATAGTCATCTGGATCTCTAGGAATGTCGTAATTGATTACTAGACCCACCTCTGGAATATCGAGACCACGAGCAGCCACATCAGTCGCAACTAAGATTCGGGCCGCAGAAGCACGGAATCGACCCAAATTATCAATTCTTTGTCTTTGGGGAAGCTTGGAATGAAGAGCGGTGACTCGATGATCAAGAAGTCGTAGCAGATGCGTAAGATAATCAGCGGTAGCAGTTCGATTGCAGAAAATAACGACAGATTTTGGTAGATTCTTGTCAGTAAGCAGAAACATGTGTAGATAGTGTTCTCGGTGTGTTACAGGTACTTGCAGGTGCATTTGATTGAGGGAAGAAGGAATTGCCAAAGCCTGCGTATCCACTTCGCAGACAAACACTGGAGGCTTTCCTGGTGTGCGAGGCATGTCCTTCAACGCTCGTACTTCTGGGGTAACTGTAGCTGTGAACAATAAGGTTTGTCTTTCGGCGGGAGGTGGAAGGATAGATAGGCATTCTTCAACGTCTGGAAGCATACTTCCTACGCTACCAGATGCAAGTAATCGATCCGCTTCATCAAGAACCACCATGCGCACCCGACGTAAAGCACAAATTGTATCTTCACCCGAGGTTCGAATATGATCCGCCAATCTGCCAGGGGTTGCGATAACAACATGTGGTCGTTGTGCAAGGGCCGTTGCTTGCGGTCGCATGTCCGAGCCACCCGTTATCAAGACAGCCTTGAGAGATTGAGGGGATGAAATCGCTTTGAACTGCTCATAAATCTGTAAAGCCAATTCCCTAAGAGAGTAATGTCAGCCAGTTGGTTCCCCATATTCATCGCGGCAAGGTCTTACCTCGTGGGAGTAAGCACTAAAGCAAAGATCCCGAAAGGGTCTTCAGCCCATTTTTGTAGGATTGGTACGGCGAATGCCACCGTTTTTCCAGAACCAGTGCGACTACCTCCTATACAGTCTCTTCCCTTCAATATCTCCGGTATGCAGCCCTTTTGAATGCCTGTAGGTCGCTTGATAGCCATGGCCCCCAATGAGCCCACCAGCCATGGCTTCACATCCAAGGCCGCAAAAGTGGTTTGCGCATCTGTAGGGGCCAATGTTGCGCCATTGTGGATATTTTTGGTATCGAGGGAAGTCTTTTGCGATAGCGTCTTCACCCGCGAAGGAACAGAGGCAGTATTGATCAGGAGGATATCTCCATGCTTTGGTTCCTGGGATGTTTTCCGCCTTTTCCGCGAAGCTTGACTGTCTAATGAATCTGAATCGGATTGTGAAAGATCATCTTCTTCAGCTTGCTCATTATCAGACGAGGAATTGTGATTTGACTGCGAAGATGAACCGGGCGCTTTAATTGAAACTCGATCGGCAGTCTCAGATTCTTGAGTTAATTTTTTGGAAGGCATTTCGAGTGGTTGAAGTGGTTTGTGTTTTTGAAGAAATTGAAGGAAATTAAATTTTTCCCTTACTTCATAGCTCGCTCACTGCCATTTGCTGACTGTACTGTCTTTACATGCACATCTCGCGCGCGTTTAAATAATGGCTAGCAAACTTAGCTTGGCTTATCGCCTTTTTTTCCTATGGAGAGTTGCAAGTAAAGTACTCGAGTAGAGTATGAAACAAATGAATTCGACCAATAGGAGAGGGATATGAGGAATTGTCACTTGACAAGGATACGAAGCGCCAAGTCTTTATCGGTTCTACGTTTTCGACAGTCGAGTCCACCTGGTGGCCTTGGTCTTGGTCTCGACAGTACGAGTAAGTCCTGGACAGTATCATTGCCTCCAGCCGCTTGGCTCACCCTCATCTACATCTATTTCGTGCCAAATGCAGTCACTGGCCTGACAGAGGATAGAGCCTATGGGGAAGGGGGATTTAGGAACCGGCAGTTTGGGTGAGCGGCTTGAGTTTGGTAGAGAAACCGAGCAGAGTATGTACTCGCAGAGAGAAAGAAAAGAACGTCAGCACAGCATCCTGTGAATCAATGAAGTGAGGTGATTTTCCTTGGAGGACCCCAGATGCTATTAAACCAGCATCATCGTATACAGCTGTTTGAAGAATCAGACAAGAAAACTACTCGCGTACAGCACTCCTTTTCTACCAAAAATATCAAGCGACTTATTACTACAGGAACCCCTTCATTTGTATCTATCTCCAATAACTGATGCATTAAAATAATGGTGCTCTCTCTCTCTCTCTCTCTCTTTGCATGACATGACTGCATTTTCTCTGACCACCATCATCTTACCTCTCCTCATTCACTCCCATTCTTACGCCCCCTCATAATATCTACACTCGTAGCTAACAACAGTGCAGGAGTTGGGTCGCACGAAGCATACCGAGTAGAATTCGGCTTCCTTGTTCTTCCTCTCTCTTGGCATTGTTACGAAGAGGATAAGATATATGGCTGCATCTTGATTGACCAATTCGCCATTGAAACACCGAAGCACTTGAGGGACTGTGCCGTACTGTCAAAAGAATGGTAAGGTTAAAGCAAGTATCCCGAGATCTCTATTGAACAGGAAACTAGGACGCCGACGATGACAGGCTTTCCAAAATAACCTTTCACCGAATACCCTGCCCTGCAGTCCTCTCCAGTATTTACCTACAGTTAGTAATTAGTTTGGTCGTATGCTACCCAAGAGGTAACCAGGCAGTAGGCAGGTACCTGTACCCAGTAATTCACGTAGCCGTTCCCGTTATCCCTTGGAAGTGCTCGAAGTGAGTTCATCCCGGGCGTGATTGACAGCCAATCCATTCATTGCTTCCATTGCTTTCATCAAAGTGTGCAGTAGCATTGCTGCATCTCAACCCAAATTTGATATCCATCGTATCTAATTCGTACTGTGGCATTCTGACCAAGCAAAAGGATGAAACTAGATGCTGTAGATACCTACCAGCACTCGAGTGCACGAGTTATACTTCAGATAGTCAGTCTACTAACCAATCTATATAGCCCGCTAGCCTGTCTACTCGAGTAGCCTGTCTACTCGCCTGTCCAGTGTCGAGCGTCTACTCGAGTACTCGGGTTTATAGTTCACAGCACTCGAGGACTATAAAAGAATAAAAGATAAAAAATGTTCCTCCAAGGATTAAAATGTAAGAAAATAACATATCCAGCCCTGATCTCCCATTTGGTCTTGGGGACTGCCATTGACTGGGTCTTGGGTCGTACACGCATCGGCCCCCAAATCCATTCCCTTGCAAGTTGCACCGGCCTGCAGCGTTTTACTGTCCTGTACAAACCTTTTTGGGTGGGAATCCTATTCAGAGTTCAAAGTCCTGGACTCCTGGTGGTCAACCGGTTCAACAGTTCAACTGAATTGGATGGAGTACGAAGCCCTTTGCCTACCGACCGACCTATCTATACCATCATTATTTACTCTTAGCCGTCTCTCTCCCTCCCTCTCTCTTTCTTTCTCTCTTTCGTTCTACGAAGTACTCCCTTCGTGCATACATACTGTACATACATACATCTTTTCCCCCCTCTTTCAAACTCCCAACTTTTATCCAATCCTCAATCAATTTTATCGACCCACCCACCCCTTCGTGACGATAAGCGTGAAACAGAGACGAGCCTCGCTTTGAATAATACCCGACAGATTATTACGAGCACTGGCAATAAGTACTACTACCACCCACCACCACCACCACCGCCTTCACTGCTGCTGCTGCTGCTACTCCTCTTGTACTTCAGCTGGAACTGGAACTGGAACTAAATTCGAAATTCGAAATTCGATCAAATAGCCTTTCCAATACTACGAGAAATACTACGGAAAATAATCCCTTTCTACCGAGTATATCATACTTCATTCTTTAACCTTACTTACTACTCAAATCGGTTGGAGAATCAGATTAATCAATCACAAGACGGTCCTTGCACCCATTTCAACCACATAAAAGCCCTTTCTCATCTACAACGACGGTCTCCTGCAGCGGTGGACTGCATGCCGATGAGAGATCATACAATAACATAAAGAATACCGGCAACGGTGTAACCTGAGATTCGGAACCCTAGGACGAGGGCAAGGAGTTCAAAGCCTGCCATACTCGCTTCATTTGGACGCACGATCTTTCGACTATTCTCAAGTGTAATATGAGTAGGCAATACGAAGACCATACTGCCGATTCAAATTCTTCAAATAATCTCTCACTCAACTCAGTACCCAATATGTCTTCTCCAGCACCATTATTACGTCCCCCGATTCCTGGCAGTCGACAAAATGGTGGCGCGAGAACTCCTAGATTGGGCCTGGCTATACCACCTTCTCCAAATGCTAAGCCAGTCAATGCTCCTGCAACAAAGGGCCTCACATTACAAATGCCTGGTTCGATGGCTGCACGACCTTCATTACCTCGATTGCAATTAGCTACGCCTATGGGGAGCAACGCTACACCATATGAACAACCTGGCAGAGGCGCAACTGCTCCAGGGCAATCTGCAAGTGGAGGGAGCGAAAGTAGTGCAGCACATTCGAGATCAGGGAGCTTTGGGCCAATGGATGGGAAGGGAAGTGGACCAACGTCTGCAGGATCACAATATTCTGCATTTTCATTGGCATCGCAATATGGCTTGAGCAAACCACAAGGTACACCAGACCCCGCATCAGCTGTGGGCTCATTATACTCGGAAAGGAGCGAGGGGGGCGTCGGTATGGAACGGGACGGTAGCATGAATGGACTTGAGTCATTTGATAAGCTGAGTTTAGAAAAAGGAAGAACATTAGACGTGGAAGATTTAGATGATGATGGATGGCGAATAGCAAGTATGGAGAAGAGGATAGAGGAGCTTGGTAGCTTAGGGGAGGGAGCAGGAGGTGCAGTAACTAGATGTATGCTGAAAGGCGGCAAGACTGTCTTTGCTCTGAAGGTAGTCTTATGCTCCTAACAATATCCTCTGCACTGCTGACAGATACTTCTAGATTATTACCACCAACCCCGACCCAGATGTCAAGAAACAAATCGTTCGTGAATTGGGATTCAACAAAGGCTGTGCGAATGAGCATATCTGCCGCTACTATGGAGCGTTCGTCGAACCATCAACTGCTACCATTTCCATTGCTATGGAATTCTGCGAAGGTGGTTCTCTCGACTCGATTTATCGTGAGGTAAAGAAACTTGGTGGTCGTACTGGTGAGAAGGTACTCGGAAAGGTTGCTGAAGGCGTTCTAAACGGTCTGACGTACCTCCATGGGAAGAAGATTATTCACCGGGATATCAAACCCTCCAATATTCTTCTATGTCGAGATGGTCAAGTCAAGCTGTGTGACTTTGGTGTAAGTGGTGAGTTCGGCACCAAGGGTGATGCAAATACCTTCATTGGAACATCTTACTACATGGCGCCGGAACGTATTACTGGTCAATCATATACCATCACTTCCGATGTCTGGTCGACTGGTGTCACCCTTTTGGAAGTAGCCCAACACCGCTTTCCATTTCCAGCAGATGGATCAGAAATGCAACCCCGGGCTGGATTGATCGATCTTCTAACGTATATTGTTCGACAACCCATTCCAAAGTTGAAGGATGAATCTGATGCTGGAATAAAATGGAGCGACAGTTTCAAATACTTCATCGAGTGCTGGTATGTTGACTTCTATTCTTTTGAGAGACGTAAGCCGTACTAACTCCACAACTACAGCCTCGAAAAAGATCCTGCTCGTCGTGCATCTCCTTGGCGGATGCTAGAGCATCCATGGATGGTCGAAATGCGTGGCAAGCGTGTGAATATGGCACACTTCTTGGCAACCGTATGGGGTTGGGAGAAATAGATTATTTCCACACCTAGTCTTACCTGCCTCGGCGAACCTTTCTACACGCCACTGCTATGAAAAACAATGAATTTGCAGGACAAATCGATTAGCGATGGGGGGGATGAAAGCGAATCACGATGATACATTACGTCTAATGATATTGAGCCTTCACGATACAATACGATACGATTTTGGCGAAACCATGAACTTTTTCTAGGCAAGACGAAAGATACAAAGGCCAAACAAACTATGAATTACCAAATTTATCATCATAACATCTACCTATATTTTTTCCTTTGTAACAACCACATCACCTCACAACTCACATCTGCATTTGCCGGCGTCCCTACTCTCTTTCTTCTTGAATTGGATTCGGCGAAGAGGTTACTTTTGTATAGGAGAAATGGGGGGTTTTTTTGGGCATGGAGAGCGAAGTTGAAAGCGAGAACAGCTAATAGGGATGCGAGTGCGGATTCGGAATGAGTAATGCTTATGAAGGCTCTTGTTCTGATTGTACTACTTACATATCCTTAGCTATCTATCCATCTACCTACCAAACTATCTATCTAAATATAAATCTGAACTTGAAGCTGAAGCTGAAGCTCATATAATAAATATGATTTACATCAAATGTGTTTTTGCTAAAAGAGCCTACCCACTCTCATTTCAAAATCATCTTATATGGATCATAGCACAACCTCTTGCAACCAGTGACATCTCATGTATGAATTTTGATAATCCTTGAATTCATGCATAATTCTAAACATGGGAAGAAATTTCATTTTTTAAGTAGCATTTCTTTGCAGAGATTAGACCGGACCAGACCAGACCAGTTCAGATCAGAACACAAGTAGCGTTTAATGAAGAAGGAAAAAAGGAATCCGAGGACTCGCTTGGATTTGAAAATACACGCTTAGCTTTGTATGCCGCGGGAGGCATGCGTATGAGGACATCCATCCGATTTTCACAGGACACGGTATACACACACACATATATATATATACACATACGAGTATAATGCATACATAGATTTTCTTGTTATACCTAGGCAGGTAGGTAAGTAGGTAGAGTATGTTCTGTTTAAAGTAGGATGGTTGGGCTTTGCATACCATGTTGTGTGCTAGGTGCTTGGTGAAGAAGAGAAGTTTTGCGTTTTTATGCAGGTGGAGATGAAATGATGCGATCATTTTGAGAATATGTACACATGATTTCATTAATAAATGTCACTCGCGGACATTGGAAGAAACCTTTATTTTTTTTTTAACTTGTGAGTTGTTTTCTCGTGCAAAATCAAATATGCTGTGGTGAAATCCCTATATAAGTTTGATGCCGTTTCCTCCTTAGACGAAAGAGGCGCTTGGCGCACAGAAGGAGACAGGACTTCTCTGCTGTGCTATTCTGGACTTCAATTTCAAACGGATCTGAAGCATGTAGGTGCAATTTGTAGATCTGCATGGACCCCGGAGACTATCAAACTTTAACCACTATGAAGACGTTCCGCTGGCTGGGGATCGAGTCGCCATTCCATCTCATGTATCATTATGGTCGCCACGATTGCCTTGATAGTTATGCTTTCTCCTTGGGAAATGACTCTAATTGCATCCCTACGGTTGATACTTTCACCATCCGAGAAAATCCAGCATCAAAATGAGACTGGAGCACTCCCAACTCTTGAAGGCACTATTAATGTCTTAGGCACTTTTTGCTATAGCATATTACTAACTATACAAGATGGAATTAATAGACCAGAGCTTCCGAGATGGTAATGTTCTAGACTTTTTCTCTCCCAAAAATCGGACACTGTCCGGCCTACAGAACAAGACACCACCTGCTGCGTAGTGTATCTCAGGGGTTCTAATAGAGAGCCATTTTATTCACGAGACCGCCCAAGACTTGAGTGCCGAGATCGACGTCCCATTTGATACAAGGATGTTTCGCAAGAATGGAAATATAACAGGCAAGTACAATCGTTGGAACATTGTCGGCTGACAAGGAAAGCTCAATTGTATCTGAGATGCAAGGAAATGTTCATTGATCTGAGAATGATAATTGAATCATTAAGACGGCCACCAGCTTGAATGGTGAACATATACTACTGGCTCGACAAGCAATTGACACAGGCGATATATTCGTGCAATATGCGCCATGAAAAACACAAACACCAGTGGTCTGGAAATTTTGGAAGCATAATTTATAGATGAATCGAGATTCTTGACCCAGGAGCAAGTACCACTGAGAATGAATGCGGATATTATCCGAAACATCCAGGTAGAGGTGTTATCTGATAATATGAAGTCCCTGAATTCGTATTTATGGGTTGTGAATACCAGCATTCGGAATGAGGTGGTTTCCGCCAATACGCGCGTAAACTTATGACCACTAAGTCTTTCCAAGGTGTCTGCCGATTTTGTGGTCCGTAGTCAATCGAGAAATGCTTTTGGCCCTGAACGGCAACGTCACGTCTCCATCGACCATGCTGAGAGTAACAAGGCGCTCCCTAACTGCATCCAATGAGCAATCTGTCCCGTTGTCAAATCAGTTGTGCAACGATATTTAATGGAGTAGTATAGTTATCTCTGATATGATGCAGATAGATGGAACATATGTGGTGCGTCGAATGAGGTTCTGTGATATACTTACATGGCCCTCGAAATCATCAATAAAATGAAGGCCAATACCTCGAAGCTCTGATGTTAGGGATATCAACGGCGTTGAAAGATACTGCTAGTTGTAGAATGATTAAATTCTTGCTTTTCGCATTTCTCAAGCAAAGTAGGTGATGAAAAGGGCAAAGTTCAGGACGTCAAATAACTGATTAGACCGCATCGACTTGTTCCCTCTATTCGGGATATCCTTCAACCATGGCCATGGGAATTCGCGTAAACAAGATAAGTGTGGAACATTCGAAGTACCTGCAGCCTACTTGTAACTATGGTATCGTAATGCTCAATATCTCGTGGTTATGAACTGTGACAGATATCTCAGGTATATGCTCCCCTTTGCCATTCTTTGTGAATACCTAGAATCTTGGATTCGGGCGGCAAGGAGCCTGCAGCTAGACCGTCTTTTCTTCACCATAATGAAAATAACCTTCACCCTACAGCCTTGATGAATACCAGACTTTCGTTTCTTCCATGGCTCCGGGCATTGTGTGTCGATGGGTTTGCGTTTGTATCCCTGGAGTTCTGACGCATAGTCTCGTTGAGAATTGGAGCAGCCACGAAGATCCTTCGTATCTACAGTATATGACCATGCTTATCTGATATGACACAGCAGCAGTTGGAACGATTGTAAATTCTATTTTCGAAGTTGGCAAGATATCTAGGACTCGTAGATGGCAGGTATTATTGGTACTTGAGTACGAGTCGAGGTCCACGCCCAAGCTCCTCCGGGCTGCCGCTATACTATTTCAAGACTAGCTTCACATTAGCGAACAATCTCTATTGTCACCTCCTTCATATACTCGGATATATCTCATGATTCGGTCCAAACTTCGATATATCATTTCACAAGTTACACTCTATGATCATGGACAATATGAGTACAAAAGCCGACCCTTTCCGCTTCATCATTATGAGATAGAGCTTGGAAGTCCCCAACTTGGGTTCGTAACCAATTTCTCTTCGGCAGGTCGGTGGTGGCACGGCAATTCGCGTCTCTTGGTTTAACGTCTGTATATCTCTGATATTCGGAGGCTTATTCTCATCCTGTGGGATGATCTGGTCTCCACGAGTAATATTGGGTGCTGCATCTTAGTATGATGCCCTAACACTTCGTGTGTTCTTCACCCGTTGTGGGTTGACAGGCTGAATAGCACATAGTCCCTACCCATACCCTTTCCATTTTAATTTGCTTCACTATTGCTGTGTATTTGAAGGTCCTGAGATCTCTGGCGAGCAAGGGGCAACATTTGCAGATGCATGGCTTTGGAAGAAGTTTCTGTCAGAAAGAGTTTGCATCCATGGCTTTCTTTATGTAATATTTTTAGCTTGTAAGTGCCTTGGGTCAAATATTCCACGATGCATAATCTCACACCTAAATTACATACAATTTGTTTCTCATTTCTACGCATGGTAGACCTGCTGACTTGTATTTGCACAAAATTTGCATTTTCCTGGCATATAAAGTCACAAGGGCTGCCTCAAGTGAGGACATGTTATTGGAAGTCCCAACACAAAATCAATGTCCAAAATGCCTCCTTCAGCTATCATTGATGGGCATAAATTCAGCTTAACTGTCATCTGCGAGATCAGGATTGCTCCTCTTAGCCTACTAAAGCTAGAAGAAGCAGAATTTCCTTCTATCGAGTACTACGATCATCTCGCCAAAGTTTATGAGAATTCCTTCTCTCACGATATCGGTCATCGCGATTTCATTGAAAAGCACTCAAAGAAATACCCAGCAACTCAAAAGTTCTTGATGTCGACTGCGGGACTGAGAAACCTGTATCACATTCTATGGCTGCCCACGGGCGCAAGGTTCATGGCGTTGATCTGTCTGGAGTTATGGTCGAGCTATCTCTGAAGCGTGTTTCAAACGGCTCATTTGAACAAGCGAACATGCTGGAATACGCTCCTCGATTTCGGAACAATACACTTGACATCGATGTTATCTTCGCCATCTTCTCCCTCTTTTGCTTGTCGCGCAAAGAAATGGCCACATTGGCCTCCAAGATGTTTGATTGGCTGGAGCCAAACGGACTCCGATGTATCGGTACGATTTGCGCGGAAGATTTCGAAACGACCCCTTCAATGTATGACATCGATAGACTTTGCGCCACAGATGTTGAAATGACCTTCATGGGTTCCAGATGTTTTTCTATGATGGCGGCTTTCACGGAGGAGGGTTGGAAAAGGGTGATTGAAGCAGCTGGGTTCGAGGTGATTTATACGAAGAGTAATTTATTCGTGCCGTGACCATCTCCAGGTGTGGCATCTGATAATGAGATGCACTACTTTATGATGGCGAGGAAGGTTAAGAGTGATGATTCCTTAAGCTATAGTCTCTAATTTTAATTTGTCCATTTCATGAACTTATGCATGTGAACTGATTTTCCCAATCTATGTTGTACCGATCGATAGGATCCGAGTCATCAAACTTCACTAGCTTATTTTCCCCTACACTATTCACCAAACTCATATCCACCTACAAAATTTCTCTTTCGCCTGTAACACTCACACCTCGTCAAACAAGTGGGTCCATCCACCTCATCGCCCAAACCCACGCGACGACATCACGCCGAAAGACCAAACCAACCCAACCATAACCAAGAAAAAAAGGCAAAAAGGCGAATGGAAAATAATAAATAAAAACTGCAAAATGATGTTTTGCCGCAGCCATCATCCCAGCTTCTCACGCGTGTGAGTTCTCTGTGGCCAATATCCTGATTAACGACTCCAAGTCAGTACCTTATAACCCGAGGTCACATCACTACTAACTCCGCTAATCTAACACATATTGGTTGAAGGTAGTTGTCGCTATCGAAATATATATCGGTAGCGAAGGTGAGTGAATATGGGCTATGTCCATGCAGAGCGCTCGACCTGATAGATGCTTTCATCATCTCCCCCCTGCGAATCTGAACTTCCATGCTTTCCTAAAAATAATCAACACCCTCGAATCGGCAATCGTCCTCTTCACATTCGTATGTATATAGCGGGTGATGGGATATTATTGTACAATATTTATAGAACTGGTATGGCATTCTTCCCCTCGAGGAATAAATTGATCCTCATGCCTTCTCACATGTATGTGTATTATTTATTCCGAGGGGGAGATTCCACCCATCCACCCAAATTCATCCATACAACAAATCAGCCCCTCCAGAGTCCAAACCAAGCACCGCAAAATGACGCCGTTGCTCCCTCCCCCATAATCAACACCGAACAATACTCGCGTATGAAAAGCCAACAAGATATACATATACATATACATGAACATGAACATAAACCAAAACATCCTCGAGCACATCGCCGACTCCAACATCACTATAAGTATCGACCATCTCGAATCCCGATACCCGATACCCGATCACGAACATCATACATACGCAGCATATCGACGAACCAAGCACAAGCAGCGATGAGCAGAACCGAAAAGAGAGACAGGTGGCTAGGTAGCTAGAGAGGGGCTAGGGAGCTTCACACACAGAAGATCAATCCCAGACTAGCTTAATCCATTCACTCACTCACCCATCACACTCAAGTTAAACAAATCCTGCAAGGGAAGTGAGAGGAGAGAGGAGAGAGGAGAAGAAAGGAAAATGAAATATATGCTTGGAAGGATTTTTGGGGTGGAGTACTACTGGGTATGGAGGAGGTGATCCTTTATCGAACGAGTTAGTTGTTTCGAGGTGAAGGAGGATCTTCCATCTCAAAAGGGTAATTGTGATATGGTGCTGATTATCAACGTATAGAGTAGTGGATAGATATATATATATATGTATATATATATATATATCAGAGTATATATAAACAGAACAGTCAACAGCCAATCATTTTGCTATGTGTGTACTCGAGTACTTGTATGTATCCGCTTATATGATATATGATCTGATCTGATATGATATATGAGAGATATAAGCTTTTCTACATCATCTGATCAATTAACGCTAAGCCTTAAAAACTCAGATGAGATAAAAGAAGGATTCTTATATTATTATTATTATTATTATTATTATTATTATTACTGTCCTATATCGAGGTGATTTACATTCATTTATCTCTATGTATCTATCTATTCTACTACTCTATCAAGTACAGTAAGTATCATTTACATATATCACTTACATCCATCACCCATCCATCGAACCTTACTCGCAACTTTGCAATAGAGTTTCTGAATCCGCTACTGTACATCCATCCAATCAATCACCTGACCACACATCATTTAACATTTTTCCCCTCACGCCGTCACGCAGTCACACTTCACTGCGCATCGCGACATCACATCATAATCACACCTCACACCTCACACCTCGCACCTCACACCTCGCACCTCACACCCATGGCGCACATACCAAAATCACCATGCACCCCACCACTTACCACATCCATATATGATGGAGCGAAGCAAATCAAAGAACGAAGGATCCAAGTTCCAACGCGCCAGCGGATGGAAACATGCAACGGCCCCCCAATGAGACACGACCGGGATGCTGATTGGTCACATGCACTCATCCGAATCCATTACGTGCTCGGACTTTATTATCTCCTCATGATATCATCCTGTACAGTCAGTACCTCCCCTCCAGCTTCATAAGCATTTGTTGGAGATGATATGATACGAGTTTTAGACTTGTTTACCTTTTCTGCTTTTCTTCCTCCCTCCCACACGTCTTCTTCACTCGTCTTTGACTGGAGTTATTACGTTTTTTTTGGAATGTTGGATCTGATTGGTTCAGTACGATTTACGACTTACGACTTACGATTTACGATATAGGGAGTTAAGCGAATTCGTTTCCATCAACCAGTTAGATCACACGAGGCGGGTTTACATTTAGAATATCATGAAGACTTTTCAAGATTTCGAGATTGATGATGCTAAGACGCGCGTGGAGGAGAGAAGAAGTCTTCTTCCTAGAAGTGTGAGACGGGTAAAGAATGTGAGGATTACGAGGGTTTCTCCAGCGTGGCCGGGGTTTATCGTCGCGACGGTGTTGTTTGTTTGGTGGACGTGGTTTCTTATATCCGATTGGTTTGGGTCTGGGAGGCCAACTCTTGGTGCCGATGGGGAACAGTATTATGATTTTGATGAGGTTCGGGGTCTCTTCTTTTCTTTCTCCATGAATTTTGTTTGATTAACATATCGATAGATAATACCGAGTGAAAAACTCCAGTGGTATCCGTGCTTTGAGGCTCCTGGGTCGACTTTCAAGTGTGCCAGACTCACAGTTCCGATGGACTATCATCGACCTCTCAATGAATCAGATGATAACCCGAAAGTACATATTGCGTTAATCCTGATACCCGGCACCCATACGGGAGACAGACAGTTCTCTAAATCGCCGTTACTTTTGAATCCTGGTGGACCCGGTGGCTCTGGCACATCTTTTGGACTGGAAGCCGGACGAATGATCCAAAGTGTTGTTGGAGAAGATCAAGATGTTATTGGGTTTGATCCTCGAGGTGTGGGAGCCACAACGCCACGAGCTGACTGCTTTTCCTATGGCGGCACTTATGATGGGTTGGGGGATGACCAGGCCCGAGGAGACTACCACAGGTTACTTTTCACCGCCACAGGGGCAGGAATTGGGATTGCCAATTCGAGTTCAATAGCATTACGACATCTCAATGCACGTGCAAAAACTATGGCGAAGTTGTGTGCCGAGAAGGATTCTCTGAGTGGAAAGGATAGTATTTTCCGACATGCGGGAACACCAAGTGTTGCAAGAGATATGCTTAGCATTGTAGATGCTTGGGATGAGTGGACGGCGAGAGTGATAAAAGAATCACCCTACTATGATCCGACCGATTCTGATGCTTCTGACGAGGAAGGTTCCGGTAAGCCTGAAGAAGCAAGCCTGGAAACGAAGGGGAAGTTGGTATATTGGGGTTTCAGTTATGGGGTAAGTACGTTCGATCACTCAGTGAAAATTGCTAACCCTTTCCCCCAGACACTTCTTGGATCTACCTTCGCAGCCATGTTTCCAGATAGGGTAGGTCGACTTGTCTTGGATGGTGTTGTTGATGCCGATCATTATGTTGCCCCTATTTGGAAAGAGAGTCAACGAGATGCAGACAAGGTGTGGTCATCGTTCTTCAAATACTGCCATGAAGCCAAGTCTGCATGTCAATTCTACAAGACCAACGATGAAGTGACCGATATCGAAAAGAGATTCGAGTCTGTCATGGAAAATCTAAAAGAGAACCCAATCTCTCTTGTTATGAAGGACACTCTAACACCTTTCATATTAACCTATTCCGATATAAAATTTATCGTCTTCACGACTCTATACGCTCCAATGCAGGGCTTTCAATCTCTTGCTGCATTGCTTGTCATTCTGGAACGTAACCTCGGGGATTGGTTCGAGTTTGATACAACCCCTCCATCATACGACCTTGCACCTGTATGCGAACATTCTCAGCCAAAGTGGAGTTATGCGGATGATGCACAAAGAGCCATCATGTGTAGCGACAAGAGGTACCCAGTAAGTATATTATAATGTATCCCCTTTCCAACCTTCTAACACAGTATATAGCTCAATCAAACATTCTCCGATATTGAAAGCATGTTCGAAGACCTAGGGGCTCAATCAGCATTTGCCGATGCATGGATGACAATTATGATCCAGTGTTCAGGATATGATATCGAAAGTATCGATCCTCCAATGCGATGGGATGACCATCCCGCACATAGACAAGAGCCAATCAAGACCGCATTCCCGCTGCTTTACATTAGCAATAGCGCAGACCCTGTTACACCATTAGTCGCAGGTCTAAAAATGACGACAAAGTTTGTGGGTGCCGGGTTCTTCGAACAAGAATCCGAAGGACATTGTAGTATCGCGGTGAAGTCCAGATGTACGATCGCCAAAATCAGGGCATATTTCCGCGAGGGGAAAGTTCCTGGCGCTCCTAGACTAGGAGCACAGGAAACGAACCTATTGGATGGCGAGTGGGAAAAGTGTCCGACTGATGAGAAGCCATGGCATGACTATCAGGCCCCAGATCAGAAGGCCAATGGCGATATCGAGGCCGCGGAATTGAGGCGACTGGAGGCATGGGGTGGCATCCGGGATGCTTTTGCAAAAATCGATGTTTGGGGTGCGAGGAAATTCAGTAGATTTGAGATTGCATTGTGATCTAGCAATGAGTTTATTTTATGAGCATTAGCGGGAGTTTGGGAGGATATACACCTGGGATTTATCTCGAGGGGGCCACGCCACTGGTTTCCCCTTTGCTTGAGTAGAATTTCAATCAAATACCCTTTAGCATTATGAAGCTTTAGCCTGATATGATTCGGATTCTAAGAAATAGATGCCATTTCGAATTGCCGTCCCGTCCATCATATTCTCCGAAGAGCTCAAATCCTAAAATGTATGCAACGAAACACCAGTGTGGTGACAGATGATTGCTTGGTATCTGAATCGATAACCAGGTTGTGTACCAATACCTAGATCATAAAAATAGCAGCCCTGACGTGAAACAACAGCTGAGATTATGACTTCGTGAACGGAAGAGACAGCTTGCTGAGGATAGGGGAATCTGAAGTTTCACCGCGTAGTAATCCATCTTGAATTGGGACGAGAAAATAAGTCCCCTCTTGGGAGTGCAGATTGAGGAGTCGCTGGTGATAGAGATATTGCCTTGGTCCCTATTTATAGCTCACCTCCACAGGACGATTGGGTTATTGTTTCCGGTGAGCTTTTGCGCTTTTGTAATAATCTATATGAGTCCTGATGAAGGTAATTTGTTCCGGGTGGGGTGGTGAGGTGGTGCGGTGGTGAGGTTACCAAATTCACTGTTGTGGGACCTATCAAGCGACCGTAGCCTACCCCTGTTTATCACGGAATGGCGGGGTTCTAGTGAGATTCTAGCTCACCGGAATCCCCCCACCAAAGAGTGATACAGCTAGCATTGCACCCCCTCGACCGCTCACCCTCTCGACCTTTCACCCCAATACTAGAATACCCTCAGACGCAAATTGAAAGCACCAGCTCCAAGGTCCTGTCAACGCAAGCCCCTCAAAAAATCCAAAATGGCAACCCACGAACCAAAAGAATCGACGTCCTCCCGCTCCGTCCTCGACCCCACCACCAGCAGCACCCAAGAAAAATGCTCCCCAGATGCCGCTTCCGAACGTGAAACCGCGCCAAATGAAAAACCGCCCACCATTCACATCGGCACACGCCAATCCGCGCTCGCCATGGTGCAGACGGAACAGGTGAAAGCGGCGCTCGAAAAGGCCCATCCACATGTACACTTTGAGATTACCAAGCTGGAAACGATGGGCGACAAGAACCAAGTGACCGCTCTGCACGATTTCGGCGCGAAGAGTCTGTGGACGCATGAGCTGGAGGCCTTGTTGTTGGACCGGAAGTTGGATATCGTGGTTCATTGTCTCAAAGATATGCCCACGCAATTACCGAACCGATGTACGATTGGCGCGATTCTCGAGCGGGAGGATCCGCGGGATGCGTTGATCATGAAGGCCGGGAGTCGCTATAGGAGTTTGGCGGAGTTGCCGGCGGGAAGTGTGGTGGGGACGAGCAGTGTGAGGAGGAGCGCGCAGATCGCGAGAAGGTACCCCGAGTTGAAGTTTGAGAATGCGAGGGGTAATATTGGGACGAGGTTGAAGAAGTTGGATGCGGATGATGGGAAGTATACATGCTTGATCTTGGCTGCGGCGGGATTGTTGAGGATGGGTTGGGGAGAGAGGATTACTCAGTATTTGGACAGTAAGACGGAGGGTGGTGGCATGTTGCATGCAGTAGGGCAAGGTGCGTTGGCTTTGGAGGTTAGAGATGGGGATGAGGAAATCAGCACGATGATCTCTGCGTTGCAGCATGAACCAACCCAGTTGGCGGGATTGGCCGAAAGAAGTTTGATGAGAACACTGGAGGGTGGCTGCAGTGTACCGATTGGAGTTGAGACCACCTGGATCGAAAAGGGGAAATTGTTGATGAAGGCGATCGTTGTCAGTCTTGATGGAACAGAGAGTGTGGAATCCGAGAAATTGGAGGAGATCTTAACGCCCAAGGATGCTGATGAGTTTGGATGGACTCTCGCTCAAGATCTAGTTAGCAAGGGTGCTGCGAAGATACTGGAGGCTATTAACCTCAATCGTCCAGTTATCAAGGAGGGTGGCAATGCATGAATGGTACCGAAAATGACTCTTTGTCATGGGCATATGGCGACACAAAACAAAGTTTACATAGATTAGCTGGCTGGACCATGCATGGCTTCTTCAAACATATCTCGAGGAGACTAAAAGCGGCATACATATATGGGTGTAGCTAATCCAATATCATTCCATTTTAACCCTCTCAGACTTGTTGAATAAACTCCATTCCCAAATACACATTCACCACCAATGTTGAGTTGAATCACCCGTCTATGTGTGTTCCGCCCACTCATGCAATCATGCTTTCATTTCCTGTCATATGCCAGCTCGGATAGCACTCAAGGTTCTTCGATAAATGCCTTATAAGCAGCCTCGTCCATCAATCCCTCCAAATCCTTAATTCCTTGCTCACCAACCTCCACCTTGGCGACCCAACCTCCTCCACTTGTTTCGTCTTCCGGGCCCCTATTGATGGCGCTTGGTGATTCCTCCAACATCTGGTTAGATTGCACAATCTTGCACGTAATAGGACTGTTGATATCGGATGCGCTCTTGACAGACTCTACCGCGCCAATGGCGTCACCAGCTCCAACCTCCAAAGGGACGGTTGGGAGCTCGACGTAAACTACATCACCGAGAGCATGTGCGGCATAGTCACTAATGCCGATCGTGGCAGTCATCTTGTCGAAGGAGAGGAGAACCCATTCGTGATCTCTGGTATATTTCTTGTTGAGAGCTATGGTTGAGGATAGACAATGTTAGTAGGGGTGCAATTAAGCCCTCATGCATATGCCAACGAATGCGAGATGAAAAGTAGACATGGTCAAGCTTCCAACACGTTTCGCGGAAAGCACAGTCGGAGGAGCACTTTTTTGGATAGAAAGATCAGCAACTCACCAACTCGAGATACTGAGAAAGCTCGTACGGCCCCAAAGGATGAAGACCTCCATGATGGGACCGTCTTAAATGTAGCGCATGTAACTTTTGAGGCGCATGGCCTTAAACATCTTGCGATTGATGCCATGGTTGTATACTAGGTGTACAAATATGAAAGATGTTTTGAGGGGTCGAAATTCGGCGTGGAGTTGGATGGTTCGTCAATGGATTGTATGGAAGAAGGGGTGTGAGAGAATAAATTTAAAGTTCAATTATATGAAATTTATCGAATGATTTGAACCAATCAGGGAAAAGTCAATGCAGGAAGTATTTTGCTAGAGTAGCCCCGATAATTCATTCAATAATTCTATAAATCGATCTATAAATCGATCATTCAAAGCTTCTTCTCATAATTACGGACAATCCACCAGGTACATCCATCGTGAGTGAGGTATATTACGTCGATTATTAAACCATTATTGGGCCGATATATACGGGTAATAGGTAATTGGGTACGTAGGTTGGCAGGTAAACCACTAACCAGGTATTAATCGACCAAAACCATAAAATAATAACAATAATACTTCACAAAAATATATAAATTGATAGATATTTATGATATTATTGATCATAGATCGAAGATTATAATATATATATATTCGCATATAAATGAATATATAAACAAACGAAGTGGAGATTCTTCTTCTTCTTCTGCGTTACTCCCTACACACAAGCGCCGAGCCACAATCCCCTCCCACCGCCTGATATTCTGCCCTTGTACCAAGTTTACCTGAACCCCCTGGATGGCTTCTCCGAATAACTTCAATTTCATCCAAACAAATATCAACAATACAAATACAACTTACACTTACACATCTCTCAGTGAATCTGAAGTCATATCTTGACTTACATCATTCTTCTCATCTACGTCAGCTATAGACACCTTAGCCATTTTCCTCGATACCGAAATACCTCACTACAAATCAAGCGTGGATGATCTACCAATACATCCCAGTGTTGATCTCCTTCTTTCAGTCGCCAATTCGAGATCTCACCCTTTTGAAGAACCATAACCTTACCAATCGATATTCATAATTATCCATAAATTCGACAAACTGGATCCTTCGATTTTTCCTGTGAGCTCTCCCGCTCAATTTCACGACGCAGTAGATTTGATGGACGGCGAAATCGCATACGAGAATCAGGGAGTCGACCCACCTCAAGAGGATGCTATGGGCGGAATGGAGGAGAGAGCACATACGCCAACACACAACACGCGACACTCTGCATCTGCATCTGCAGATTTTCAAACCCCATCACAATATCCACAAGATTACCCTGCGTCACCTCCACAAGAAGATCCAACAAACGGTCGATATCCTACCCCTCCCACAGCCTTCCCTGCGTCTCTCTCCCGGCCAGCTTCTGGTTTATCAGGAAATGGCAACTATGGTAGTGCATATCAAGAACAAAATTCTCGCGGCTCAGGTGCGAGTGCGGAACAGCAGCAACAACGCGGCTCGAAGAATAGCGTTGTTATCAAGGTCGGCATGGTAGGGGATGCACAAATTGGGAAAACCTCCTTGATGGTCAAATATGTAGAAGGGAGTTGGGACGAAGATTACATTCAAACGCTGGGCGTTAATTTCATGGAGAAAACTATATCCATACGCAATACCGAGATCACATTCTCGATATGGGATTTGGGAGGACAGAGGGAGTTTGTGAATATGCTACCGCTTGTTTGCAACGACGCCGTGGCCATACTATTCATGTTTGATTTGACGAGGAAGAGTACATTGAATAGTATCAAGGAGTGGTACAGGCAGGGGAGGGGGTTCAATAAGACGGCTATCCCGTTCCTGGTCGGCACGAAATATGATCATTTTGTGAACTTTCCCAGGGAGGATCAAGAGGAGATCTCAAATCAGGTTTGTCGCACCGATTCTTCTGTTGCGCTGGGTTTTCATACATGCTAACAAATGTGGCATTAGGCTCGAAGATTTGCCAAGGCAATGCGCGCAAGTTTGATTTTCAGTAGCACCAGCCATAGCATCAATGTTCAAAAGGTAAGAAGCAACCGTGCATATCATTTTTACATCGCCATCTATGGTCCGCCGCTCATGTTCAAATCTCAACCATCAACTAACAAACTCTCCACTTGTAGATCTTCAAAATCGTCCTCTCCAAAGCCTTCGACCTCAAATGCACAATCCCCGAAATCGAAAATGTCGGTGAACCTCTTCTCCTTTACCAGTCCGTTGGTTAGATACCCTTTGTACCAGATCACCCACTTCACTCTTCTGCGCCTCCAAGTATCTCTCCACAGGTCAAAACCCTCCCTTTCACGGCCGCCATTCTCGTTCTCCATTGTGCAACCCAACCCACCATCCAACATAACCAACACTTCCACTCAAACGCACAATGTGAACGTCATGAAACTTCCAAAGACCGGAAACCCTCACAACACATCACCCCACACCAGATAATTCTAGAAATCTGGCAAAGTTCTAACAGATCACATCACATCATACAACTCATCCATTGGGCACGCAGGAAAGGCGCGCGGGGAAATAGGGGGAAGGGAAGAAATTCTTGTAATTTTATCTCCTTACTTTCTACTTTCTATCTTGACTCGGCATTGCCAGTGTCAAATAAATTCTAAGCCCCCTTCAAGGGAAGCAAGCATAGTAAATCATTGGTTTCACGGACGGACAGTGCAGGGTAAGGCAGGGCAGGGCAGGCAAACTGGCAGACTGGGAAGCAAGAAATCCAAACTTTAAATGTAATAAGAAAAACCCCGATAAATTCATCATCTTTAATGTTTGAGATGAATACAGTAGCATAAACCTTCCAATCACAGTACAGTACCAGAATGGATCCAAGCTATTGGTATCGAAAAATAACAACCAAAAATAATAATATCAAATAATGTAAATGTTCCATTTGATCCCCGAGGGTAAACTGGAATGAATGAACAAACACGATGTATATATACATCTCTCTCTCTCTCTACTTATTTCATCTCATTTCAATTCGTACTCAGTACTTTACTATATACGGCATATACCTGCGTGACGACATACGGAGTACAGATGGGCAGAGTAGATACTAACTACTCATAGCACACGAGTAGTACGAGTAGTACGAGTCGATGGGTCGTTTTTCTGTACTCGAGTATGTCGTGCATAAGTTCCGTTCTGAGGGGGGCTTCTTTCTTTGCTTCGTTTACCAGCCTCCTTATATATATATGCTCGTACTCGTACTCAAGAAGATCCTTTGAATCTTTGATCCGTACTCTATGGGATATATAGTACTCGGGTCGTCAAGAAGAGAATAGAAAATATATCAGGTAAAAAATAGCAAGCCATTAGATTTATATCCCATTGATTCACAATGCTCATACTCGAGTACTCCTTATTTGACGAGGACAGTATTCACTTGCATCTCCATGCTACTACGCTCATGTGCGATACGAACTTCATCTCAAGGACTAGGAGTAAAACTAAAAGTCGTAGATGGTTTGAGGGAGAGGAAGACTTTGTAAAAGAATGGAATGGATATTATATACAACCCCAACACCAACTCTTCACCAACATCAACATCAACATCAACATTGAAACCAAAACCAATATTCTCATCACCTCATCACCTCATCACCCCTCCACCCCCTTCCCCCAACTCCATCCATAATGATACTTTCACCCCAGTACACCCTTTTTCCTAAACCCAAATCTCCTCCAACTCCACCTCCTCTACCTGCACCGGTTCCAGCATAACCATTCCCAGGTTTTTACTCGCGCTTCTATTTCCCCCTCTTCTACCCGCATTACCAATACCACCACCAGCGCCACTGCCACTGACACTACCACCAACATCAATGACACTTACAAACGTCAGCGGCGCCCTCAAACTCTCCACACAATGACTTCAAGTTGGCACTCACAAGGCCTGTGTTTTTTTCGATCCCCCAAATCCAAAGTAACTAGCAAATCCACTTCCAGCCGAACTATGTTCCGAAGCGAGTCTCTTCTTGTCCTTCTTGATATTTAAGGGTAGGATAGAGGATGGGTAAGCGCCGATCATGTTCGAATGCTCGGTGGGTGTGGGGGAGGGTGCGGGTGCGGGAGGTGCAACGCTGCTTCGACTGGCGATGCTCATGGTTCCATCTCCGTCGATTCGTCCAACACGGATAATCTTTACTTCCTCCTCTTCTTCAAAGGAGAGAGCTTGAGTCAGTGTAAATTCGGCCTCGATTTCACGAGAGATAACATCACTGAGTCGAGATCTCTGAATCCCTTTACCTCTACCGAGCTTCTCGTTAAACTCAGTTGACTGTTCATTGAAGCGGTTGGAAGCTCTCATGCTATATTTCTCATACTCGGTATGCTGACTCGAATTGGCTTCCATCTTTGCTCGGTCGGCAGGCGTAATGCATTCTTCTAGAGTGTGTACACAATCCTCGTAATTGGTATGAGTAGATTGATCATTCTCGCTAGCATCGGCAAGCATGCCATGGGAAAGGTGATGAGAATCACGGGATAAGCTCTGTGATCGAATGCCCGCGTCGGGTATATTACCGGGACAGCTAGCAATCCTATTCTGTTCCACCACAGAGTTTCTGCTCGAGGGGCTGGAAACGACACAACTTGAAATGCGATGCTGTCGAAGTGGAGTGGAAGGACCAGAGCTCCCCACACAATCCTCCAATAAGTGTTCCTGCTCTTCTTCCACTACTGTTAACAAGTACCCCTGTCCTTGTTCCGATGCTGAATCGGCATCGCAGTCTGTGATATTGTGCTGGAGAAGTAGGCTGGATGTTTCAGAATCGTAATCGCAATGTTCAAGTAGATGCTCCTCACGTTCGGTAATAATGTCAGAGGCATTATAGCTTTCTACCCTATGCTGATATGATTTGGGAGTCGATGACTCCGGTGATGTACTACCATTCTCGAATTTACTACTTGTGACCATCGAGTTCCCGCCATCGAGGGTCTCGCTAGACTTGGGGCTGATCTCGCAGCAGCTTTCAGCACGATGCTGCTTGGTAGGACTGGCAGCTCCAGAAAGTAAGCATCCATCTTCCATCAAGTAGGCCCCAGTGCCCACTTTTACCGCCGAGCTCTTACGACTAGACGAAAAGCTATCGGTAGGGCAGCTTGTTAGTCTATGCTGCTTGGTGGGCACAGGGGTAGAAGATCCATTCGTGAAATTGCAGTCTTCTAACGTGTGAGAACCATATCCCTCGTTGGGAGTACCGCCAGACGGGATCGAGGCACAGCAGCTCGAGACACGTTGTTGCTTGATCGAAGCAGGGCTAAAACCACCAGACACACTAGAGTAACCTTGTAGGAATTGTTGCTCATAAGCAGCAACGGAGCTGACAGCTGAACAGCTCGAGGCTCGGCAATTTGATGCTGATATAGGAATGTTGGATTCGGGAGTGCCCTCTTCTAAAAGATGTCCATATTGAGAATATTGAATAAGAGGAGTTGAGAAGCCAGACTCGTCCATAATATCTACTTTACAAGATGAAATGTCTTGCTGCATGACCGAAGAAGAAGAAGAAGTTGATGGAGGTGCGGTCTCGACAGTGCAGCTTAGCACGCGAGGTTTAGCGACGGAGCTGACAGAGGTGCCAGTAGTGGAAGTAGTGGCAGTCCCGGGTGTAGCAGGACAGCTCGCTATTCGTTTTTTTCTCAGAGATTCCCGTAGACTAGAGGCGTTCATAGGTGTAACGGAGCAACTTGAAATTCGATGCTGGACTGGTATATCCAAGAGCCAAGCGGAGTCTACTGATTCAGCTTTGCAGCTATCAATACGATCCTGGTTCATAGACTCCGATAACAAAGTTTCAACAGCAGAGTTTTGAAAACTTTGCTGCCGAACTGTATTTGAGCTGGAAGATCTTATAGAAAGTGTAGCAACATCATCCAAGGCAAGCCGCATAGCATTTCCTTCGCCAGAATTGACAAGACGACGGACTGTTCCATTCTCTTGCAGGTCCCTCTCTTCCTCTGCATAGTGATCCAAAACAATCCTGGTAGCAGAATAATCAGAGAAATCATGAATATAGGAGAGCTCCCCTCTAGCTGCCATCCTCGAGAGTTTCTCGCAGCCCTTTGAATTAGGTTCGTTGAGTGAAGATGTTGACGAATCCGAGTCATCGACCAATGTAATGCAATTGGTAAGACTTGCAAGACTATTTCTTTCAGAGTTTACTCGGGGTTTCAATTTTGAAGACGTAGTGCCATCTACCTTTCCAATACCCGAGCGAGCGTTGGTAGGCTTGGTGGCATGCTTATGTGTCTGCATAAGCATGCCATTTCTCAACACCTCTATCTCGCAACTTTGAGTGTGTTGGCACTTCAATCCCTGGACACTTGATTGACCGTCATTCAATCGACTGCTACTCGGTATCGCTTCTGCAGGGACATTTTGAAGCTCAGAGTCTGTATAACGCTTTGGTAACTTTCCGGATGAATCTTTCACGAACACCCTAGATTCTGTTCCAGGATTTTCGGTCAAATTAGCTCTTGATGGGGAATACCTCATTGGTTGCAGTGACTGCGGTTGCATTTGAGACATTTGTGGTATGTACTGTTCGGGATGCTTCGCTAGTCGTGTATCACCTTCTCTAGCACGCACCTCTCGATCATGTTGCATCATGGCACATGGGCCACAGAATAATGACTTTACGATATCATTACCCACAGTTCCATTGATTCTGTACTGAGCACGAATCCGGGCACGCTGAACAACTGTAAGAGCGACTAATTCCGCTGATCAGCAGAGCTCTCACGGATAAATACTGGAGTGTATACGCACCCGAAGAACAACACGCAACTGTAAGAGCAAAATGAATCCAGCACATTGAATTGCAAGTATTTGAAGTTGGAACTTCATGCGGGTCTCGACCAAGAGATACACTCTTCAGTCGCCAATGAGTCCTTCCATACAGGGCACAAGGAGTAAAAATTCCCGCGTTGGTGGTGTTACTGTCATCAATTGGACTATAGCAGAAGGGGACCATCCAATCACTTTGGCCTTTATGCTCAGACTTATTCCTGTTAAGAGATGGTTCGTGTCTTGGTGGGTGATCAGGAATGGCATAACGCAAGAGAGGTGCGGATCCGGGCTGCTTGTTTTCGATCTTGGCAGGAACAGGAGTCGTCATTGCAAGCGATTGTCGATGGACGGGAGTAGTTGTGTCTAAATTATATCTCGTGACTGGTGGGTTTTTGGCCAGCTTGCGCTTTTCTTTTGCAGCTGCTATGCGAGTGGCCATGTTCGAGGAATTGATATCTATGAATGAGCCTATTGTTCGTCGCCAGGTTAGTGATGGTATTCAGTATCATTGTAGAGGCATCAACTTACGATGGTGCACTTATTGTAGTAGTGATTCAATGCAAAAGATAATGATTTTGATGATGATTGTGTTAGAGGAAGAAAGTGAAGGGGTAAAATATACACGTATAGGAGCACTGGAGGTCTGCCACTCCTTCCATATTGCCTATCACTTAACCCGTTGGTACTTTCTAGATCTAATAGATAGATACCAGGTCGCTTATTATTATGGCATTCGACTTCCTGCTTCTCATATCGAACCTTAAGGTTTGGCTTCTGGGTATAACTCCCACTGGACCATAGAAGATCGTCTTGCCATGGGCAAGTATAACATTCCATTATTTTTGTAATGGTTCCAGTTGTCATGCCTCTTTTATTCTTGAGTTTAACATTACTCCAGCATGGGTTGCTGTTTAGTAGAACATTCGCCCAACTTGGGCGACGTTTAGGTCAAGTCATTCACGAAAGCACAATTCGGAAAGAAGAATAGAAACGATAACTGCAGTAGATAGCAAAAGACACAGAACAATCTATCGCTATGCCTTTGTGAAGAATTTTGATACATTATATACAATTACGATAAGGCACATGTCACATTATTGCATCTAACCCGTGACAATGAACTTGCATATTTAAGAATCAGATTCTTTCTCGGGCTATGATCATCGTTAGCGTAGCTCATGTCCTTCCAACGAAAGGCTGTATCTCTCGTGAGCTTATAGCCTTGAGAACGCACAGTTTATCCATAAATTTTAACTGAAATTAGTTTATACCTGGGGACGGTTTGGGTCGACGGTTCCTTTGACTTTGGCGGTCTCAGGAGCACCTTCACCCTTTTTGCTCTTGCTTGGGTCATTGGTAATGTCGGTGGAGTGCTTTGTATCGGTATTTGAAAGACCTTCTTGCTTGCCAGATTGAGAGTTTCTTCCTTGGGGCTCCTTTGACGCAGCAGCCTTAAGAATGAAATATTAGCCTTGAGTATGATCCTACAACTCGCACCAACATACCTTATCCGATGGTTCTCCCTCCTTTCCTTCCGATTCATCCTCGCCTTGCTTGATAGCTGCCTTGCTATCTAGTCGAGCCTTATTTCCACCCTTTGCATCGGGAACTGACTTGCGGACATTCTTGTCAGTTTCTGCTACAACAGTCTCGTCGTCAGAAGTAGCTGGTGTATCTTGGTCCTTAGTCTCGTCATCACTATCGGATTCATCGGACTTCTTTGGCTCATCTTTCTCCTCAGTCTTCTCCGCGGACTCGGCTGGCTTAACGTCTTCTTTCTCTTCGGGCTCCTCCTCTTCCTCGGGCTTCTCTTCCTCCTCCTCATGCTCTTCAGCATGTGCACCATGGCTATCACCGTGTCCTCCATGGCCGTGAGACTTCTCTGGTTTGTTGGAGATCAAGAACCAACATCCTGAGATGGTGACAGCTACTCCTCCGGCAGCCCTAGACAATGACGTATTGATTAGCGAGTTCCCTTGGAGACTTGGAGAAGAGCGAGGGTAAATAAACACTTACCAGACAGCATCGCCACCAGCCTTTGCATGTTCATGACCTCCGCTAGCATACGTTCTTCTGGCGACTTGGTTGAATTGAGGGCGAGGTACGGTTGGTCTACCTCGGAAGTTGCGCAAGTTGCGCAGAATAGCGGATCGAGAGAATGCCATTATCGGAGGGGTAAGATTGTTGGAAGAAAGATATTAGCCTTATCTAAAACGATTGATCAGTAAAAGTACAATGATAGAGAAGGTTGGAAGGATAGATCATACATCAATTGGCTTCTTGGGGGTACGGGAAATAAGTTACAGACAGTACTGATGAGGTAAACAGCGAGATAGTTGAATGAGTTAGTTGCGTTACCGAAAAAATCTTGGCAGTTGGGCAAGATCACGCCAGCCTAGTCAAATGGGAGCTTTCCCGGTCCGAGCTTGGTGAAGCTTTGGATACATATTGATACCTGAGGCAGCAATTGATGATACCCGCTTACTAGGCAGACACCTACGGAACTATAGATACTGTACCTCCAGGTGATTGGACAAACTCTTTCGTCGATCACGTGATACCCAAAAGACACAGCCAGCAGCTCAACCCCACTACTCTACTTTCGGCCACCTCAGGGACCGACCCGATACTGATTGAGCCTGGTGGGATATCATCATAGTAGTTGCTACCTCTGATACTCACCAGCGCTCCATCACTTATCGACACAACACGAAAATTGTCTTGATATTAAGACTTCAATGAACCTTTTCTAACAAGGCCATTCCCTCTACGACTACAAGGTAGAGTAAGTAGGTATCCTGCAGTTTGAATATCATTGTTATACAAGTTCGAAAGATACCAAGCTAACTCAGCCCTACTCTCTCCCTCAAGGCTACTATCAACGCCGCATATCAACCAGCCAGAAACCAGAAAAAATAACCACCAAAAACAAATGATAGCTTGATACTATCATAACATACACTCTCCAAATCCCCTCCTTCTAACTATCATCATCGGGTCTGCTGGTCCATAGTGAAAATGGCCTCTAACCCCATAACATCACATCCAACCTCGCAAACCGTCGCATCTCTCTTACCAAAGCTTCATGATGCCGATCCTGATTATAGATTCATGTCACTGAATGATCTTTATCAAGTCTTAATGATTGGAAAGGCCGATTTTCTACACAATGACTATAGTACAGCCGCAAAGACGGTGGATGGTATTATCAGGACCTTGGATGATCAAAATGGAGAGGTACAAAATTTGGCCATCAAATGGTTTGTCTGCCAATTTCCCTTAATCTTAGTAGAACGTAACTGACCAGAAATAGTCTTGGTCCCCTTGTTACAAAGCTACCCAGTAATATAATTGCGCCTCTAATCGAGAGACTTTCGACATTGGAGACCGAAAATTCGGTCGATAACTCAATACCTGCCATGGCTCTGCGAACGGTGGTCATCACTCTCCCAAGGCCCATCAGTGGTGTTGCACCCTCCAAAGAAGTCCTTGATGCTTACTCTGCTGTTAGCAGAGTTTTGATCCCAAGATTAGTCGGCCGTGTGGTCACTCCAAACTCAGCTAGGGGCCAAGATCTTCCAAACCCTCCACCAGGCATGCTTGATCCTTCTACAAACCAGGAAATCGATGCAGATGCTGTTGATGTTTTGATTGAAGTTGCAAGATGTTTCGGTCCTCTTCTACAACACATAGAAGTCGAGGCACTACAAAATTTGGTTGTTAGTCTCTTGGAAACTGAGAGAGCTAGCTCTGTCGTCAAAAAGCGCGCTGTAGTTGCTGTGTCATTACTCGCCATGTATTTGACAGATTCAGATCTCAGTGGCTTTGTATCCCATATCATTGAGTGTCTTCGCAATCCACATTTGGTCCCTGTACAAAGACGCATCTATATTACTATTCTCGGATCAATGGCTCGATCAATACCCTCCAGGTTCGGCCCTTATTTGAAAACTCTTGCGCCATTTGTACTTTCTGCGCTGAGCGAGCAAGAGCTTCGGGATCAGCTCGAAAATTCAGCTGAGGATGGTGAAAGTAACCCAGAAATGGATGATGTGAGGGAGTCCGCACTTGTAGCACTGGATGGCTTCCTGGCTTCTTGTGGCACAGAAATGCGAATTCATACAGAAGAAACAATCGCGGCAGCTCTCAGATTCTTGACGTATGATCCAAATTACAATGATGACGATGATGAAGAAATGGGAGGAACTCAGCCTGATGAAGATGATATGGCTGATTTTGATGATGACGACGACTTTGAGGCAGACGCTGGATTTGATGATGGTGATGATGATGCAAGCTGGAAAGTTCGAAGATGCGCTGCCAAAACTCTCTACACTTTGATCTCAACCAGAGGCAGCGGTGATCTACTCGAGGATGGAACTTTATACGCTCAAGTTGCACCCACCCTTATGCAAAGATTCAATGAACGCGAGGAGAATGTTCGACTTGAAGTCATCGCTACTATGGCATCTCTAATCGGGAGGACTGGTGAAGGTGTTTTGGTTGACTTCTCTCCGGACGAATCTTTGAGTTATGTGAGCCAACCACCTCCAAGTCGAAAGCGTAGAAGAGAGAGTAGTGGCTCAGCGACCTTTGATACAAAAAACTTTATTTCGAGGTCTGCTGGTCTGACATCACCAACCATTGAGCCGCTTCCTGCTTCTGGGCCCCGGACAGATCTTGCAAAATTGACTCCTTCAATTGTGAAGGCCGCAGTGAGACTATTGAAGACAAGCTCCATCCCAACCAAGCAAGCTCTCATCAATCTTTTAGATGGACTGGTTTCGGTCCAGGTAGGGGGCCTCACTGAACATTTCAGTCAGCTTGTGGATCCTATCATAGATTCCATTAAGACACCATCTGGATCGTCGTCTACTGCAATCACCTGTGGCGGTGCTGCCTCTGCAACTGCAAACACTTTGCGAATTGCTGCTCTCAAATTACTGGGTGATATTTCACAGACTCATTCTTCGGCCGTGTTACAGCCTTACCTCCCCAAAATCATCCCATGCGTAGCATCGGCTGTGCATGACAGGTTTTACAAGATTTCTAGTGCGGCTATCGGTACAGCTGAACAGCTCGTAAAGGCTTTGACACCTCCAAGATCCAAATCGGTCAAGCCAAATCAGCAAGAAGAGATCCTGAGTTTATACGAAGTGATAATTGACCGGGTATCTGCTACCGATGCAGACACTGAGGTTCGTCAGCGTGCTATACATGCTCTAGGCATTATGCTCGCTCGCACAGCAAGCCCCGAAGGGTCATCGCTTCTCACAGACTCTAACCGAAATTCCGCACTCAGCATACTTAGTGATAGACTTAAGAACGAAACTACTCGCCTTGCTGCTGTAAGAGCTATTGATACTATTGCGGTTGGTTCACTTGAGGTTGGTTCAATGGTCAAAGACCAACTGCAACCGTCCTGGATTCGAGACGTCTCTCTAGAGCTTGCAGCGCAACTTCGAAAGGCCAATAGATCGCTTCGAGGTGCAAGTCTCGGTGCTCTGAAAAATCTTATCGTTTCTCCCGCAGCCAGAAGCTCTCTCGACGCTCCGACTATTCAAGGCCTTATCGACGCGCTTCTGCCACTTTTGACGACTGTTGACCTTCATCTTCTAGGCCCAGCACTTTTAGTATTGGCTACGTTGGTCATGGATGACGCAAATCTTGTTGTTACCAATCAACTAAATTCTGCTCTGTGCGGATTATTAACTTCAACACTAGGTGGTGCTGTACTTGATGCAGTCCTTCTATTGGTCGCTAATATCGGCAAGCAGGGAGTCGGTCAGGCTTTGATGTCTGGTTTATTGATTGATGTCAGTACCAGCGGAGATTCTACGGTTGTAGGAAAAGCAATCGGCACACTATTGGTATTCGGAGGATCCTCAGTCGGTGTAACGCTTGACAGTTTCTTAAGCGAGCTACAGAACGCTTCCTCGGATGAAGCTAAACAATGTCTAGCCTTGGCTGTTCTCGGAGAAGCTGGATTGCAATTGGGCACGAAGTCACCATTGAAGCCATCTACTTTCACGGCTCGTTTTAATTCCACCTATGACAAAGTCCCTCTTGCTGCTGCAATTGCATTAGGACGTGCAGGAGCTGGAAATATCTCCTTGTATCTTCCAGAGATACTGACACTGATTAAGGACGGAAATGAATTTTTACTTCTACATTCTATCAAGGAAATACTTCAACAGGCTGGTAACAGTCCTACTGCCATAACCAAGCATACTATTTCTCTCTGGGAAAGACTGCTTGCTGCCTCCCGAGCTGAAGACAACAAGGCCGTTGGAGCAGAGTGTATTGGCCGATTGACCATGATTGATCCCAAGGCATTCATGCCACAACTAAAGGTTGGTTGCGATTGAAAGGGTATTGACTTTACATCCACTAACGATTTACAGAGTTACCTCTCAAACCCATCCGCCTCAATCCGAGCAATGGTTATCCAAGCGATCCGTTATACCTTATCTGATAGTGATGATTCGCTTGATTCAGTATTGAAGATAATGTTGATTGATATGCTAAAGGTCATGCTGACTGATACCGAGTTGGAGAACCGTCGATTAGCGCTAACTACATTGAACGCTGCTGCTCACAATAAGCCGGATCTCATTAATCCAAATCTTAGTCAATTACTCCCTCTTGTTATGAACGAATCAGTTATCAAGGAAGAGTTGGTTCGTGAAGTTATGATGGGACCTTTCAAACATAAGGTTGATGACGGTCTAGAAGTCAGAAAGGTAAGAGATATACTATAGCTTCAGTTGCATATTACTAATCAGGTCTACAGAGTGCATACGAGACTCTATATGCTCTTATGGAGACGGCTTTCTCACGTATCAACATCCTTGACTTTTACGATCGTATCATCGCCGGTCTGAAAGATGAGCATGATATCCGAGCTCTTTGCAATCTCATGTTGAACAAATTAGTCATTCTGGATCCTGATGAGACAGCTCGACGTCTCGACCCGATCGCTGATTGCTTCCGTGTCACTTTATCGATTAAGTTAAAGGATACAGCCGTCAAGCAAGAAATCGAGAAACAAGATGAGGCAGTTAAGAGTACCCTCCGCTCAACATTGAACCTGCATGCTCGCATCCCAGCAGCAAGCACAGGTATGGGCGCCCAGGGCAGCCAACACCAGACGTGGAGAACCTATTTTGAATGGGTAGAGAAGGATTTCGAAACACATTTGAAGTCATTGAGAGAAGAGAAGAAAGATACGATTCTTTGAGCGGAGCGAAGGAGTGATGAGTCGGAGGGAAACTGAAGTCGACTAATAATGCTGATGATATAATTGATGAGGTGACGAATATGATGATAGCGAGAATTGCATATGAGCAGTGTTAAGCATTTGGTTTTACAAAAGCAGAAAAGCACGCATACATGGTTTGTGATATGCGAAGTGGGCAGAATGAAGCAGGGGTGATACTAGAAAGTAAGAATTCACATAAAATGTGGATTCACCCTTGGGCTACATAGCTCTCTGAGTATCTATCGTAAGAATCAACTACCTATCAAGATATTGTACTCGAAGCGTATTGCGAAAATAATCACCAGTACCAAAAAAATAGCCCGACAGAAATGAGGGGAGTTCTATCTTTCATTTCCGCTAAAAATCACCAAGCTACTACGACAGCTGTAATCCACAAAGAATGGGTAATAAATTTACATGGCAATATCGAATGAACGAACTCCTTTTTGATCATTCAAATATACAATGAAAGATTTGTTCCTTTATAATCTTCCTTTCTTTCCCATCCTAATTTTCCACCATTCCTTTTCGTTTCCATTGGTCGTCCATTTTTATACATTGCATTGCACTGTATTCTTTTATTTCATCCCACCAATTCATACTCGTTACACATCATCCCATTCTAAACTCCCCAGCAGTGAAGAGTTGATTAAATGATTTACTTGATAATTCTGGTAACCAATCCGGTGGCGACGGTTCTTCCTCCCTCACGGATGTTGAAACGTTGTCCAACTTCCATGGCACAAGGCTTCTCAATCTCACATTGCATCTCGACGTTGTCACCTGGCATGACCATCTTGGAGTCGGCTTCTTCAGTTCCTTCAGGCCAGTGGAGAGCAGCGGCTTCATCAGCTGTTCGGATAAAGATTTGTGGACGGTAGTTTTGGTGGAAACCGGTGTGACGTCCTCCTTCTTCCTTGGTGAGCACATACATGGAGACGAGAAACTTGGTGTGGGCCTTTGTGGTTCCGGGGGCGGAAATGATCATTCCACGTCGGACATCTTCACGTTTGATACCACGGAGTAAGAGACCAGAGTTATCTCCTGCGCGGGATTCGTCACAGGACTTTTTGAAGGTCTCGATATCTGTGACTTTGGTCTTGATAATTTGGTCTCCTTTTCCAACAATTTCCACTTCAGAATCCTTCTTTAGGACACCACGCTCGACACGACCAGAGGCGACGGTTCCACGACCGGGAATGGAGAAAACGTCTTCAACGGACATGAGGAAAGGCTTGTCAAGATCACGTTGTGGGGTTGGGATCCAGTTATCAACTGCGTTCATTAACTCATCAATCTTCTCACTTCCAATTTCTGGTCTGCGTCCCTCGAGTGCACAAAGTGCGGATCCGAGAATGATGGGGGTCTCTTCTCCCTCAAAACCATATGAGCTGAGGAGTTCACGCATCTCCATCTCGACCAACTCCAACATCTCGGGATCTTCAAGAGCATCGATCTTGTTGACGAAAACGACAATCTTTTGAACACCGACTTGACGGGCGAGCAAAAGATGCTCACGAGTTTGAGGCATCTGTCCATCGGAGGCCGCAACTACAATAACGGCTCCGTCCATGTTGGCAGCTCCAGTAATCATGTTCTTAATGTAATCTGCGTGACCAGGGCAGTCAACGTGAGAGTAGTGGCGGGCCTCAGTTGCATATTCGATGTGGGCAGTCGAGATGGTGATACCACGCTTTCGCTCTTCCGGAGCTTTATCAATGGCTCCATAATCGAGGAAACTGGCCATTCCCTTCTCTGCTTGTCTCTTGGTAATGGCGGCAGTCAACGTAGTCTATACATCCGTGATCTGATTAATATTTGTTTGCCTCGGTGGGGATTTTATCATTGGTTTCAATGTACCTTTCCGTGATCGACGTGACCAATCGTACCTGTTAGCTATTAGTATACATTCAGCTCCAGAGAAACCAAAGCCCATACCAATATTAACATGCGGCTTCGACCGCTCGAAAACGGTAGCATATGAGCGAGCAGTATTGATCACAGCAGCTCCATTTTGTCTTCTCAAAGCATGCTGTAAAGGACTGACAGCATTGCCTTGACGCAGCGCAGATCGTGCTGTCTGGAAGAAAGGAGCGATTGATCTCACAAACGCCGGCATCTTGAACATAAGATAAAGAGGAAAGAAAGAAAAAGAGAGTCTTGAGTGGTATTGATAAATAAATATTGTTGCCACTAACAATTCTATCTCGAAATATTTTTTGGATCGCTTCGGTCAACGTAGTGGAGTGCGTAGTTAGTCTGTGCGGCTCTCTCTTCATAATGAGATACATAATTATGCAGATATACTACTCTTCACACAACTCGACTCATTTCATAGGATCTTCATCAACTCATTCTTGTACCTCGTCTTTTTAGAACTCTCTTCTTTCTCTTCTGTCCCTCCTACAAAACACACAGCATCAACCACCTCCAGTTCCGTGGTAGCATATCAAACCAAGCTTCCGCCGATTGTGAGGTTCGGATTGGTTTTTGATGCGAGTCTTTGAGAGTAGTGTACGGTTCGTTCACAATGTACTCTACTTGGCCCCCTCATTAAGCCCATGAAGGTCATCAAGCTCTTCATGCCAATCGGCCAGCTGATACGAGCCCGAATATATCATTTTCTACAGTCGGACTTTGATGGACAGCAGTTGAGTCTCACAAAGTGCAAAATAATGCATCGTTTGAAGTCAGACCTTGCTATTAGTATATCAGAATATTAACCCCGAATATTCAAGTTCCAAAAGAACACAATCGTTCTTCGGCGAACCTGGCATCCCATTCTATTGTAACTTATCTGTATCACCCTTCTGTGACCTTCTTTGCAATCTCAAGGACACTCTCCAGTTCCGCCGCATCAGCGCGGCCTAAACCGCACTCTGTTGCCACACCAAACTCTTTCACAAATTCACTCGCGGCTTTAACCCTCAGTCTCGTTCCTTCGAGATCCTTCTGATGCAAAAGTCCCAAATACAACTCTGTATCATTCTTTTCCAAGTGTTTCAAAGGCTCGAAATACCCGCGATCAACACGATCTTTGGGTACAGGCATATGAATCCAGTTCACAGATCTCCTCTCTCTTGTTCCCGACAAAACTCGATTCGCGATATCAACTAACAAGGTCATATCTTTGGGCTGCGTGAAGTGTTGATGTCCAAGATCACCGTAGCAGAAGTGTAAGCCCAATTCAACGGATGGGTCTATGGTGCTTGCTAGTTGAAGCACGCGATTGACAATACTGTCCTTCAAGGCCATAATCCACTGGATCAATGAGTTAGTACTCATCTGAGAAGTGAGGATGGGAGGTCGTAGACGCCATCTGAATCAGAATTGGCGTATAAGAATGATAACATGAAGCGAGATAAAAAGCATTGAATCAAAGGGGTCATTCATACTTACATGTGGCGGAGGTGACACGATTCCCTCAAGAAATGCAAACTCCACAGCAACATCCCACTGAATAGCCAAATCCTCCGCAGGAATCTTATCTTGGATGCGACGAACAGCTTCAAACAGAGCCTTTGTGTAAACTGGCTCGAGTGCTTCTTGATAAGCAGGCTCAATCGACACATGAAGAACATTGATGGGCGTAGGAAGCGAAACCTGAAACTTCACTCCCTCTGGAATAAGACTACCATCACGAAGTCTACGAAATGTGGCATACGAATTGATGGCAGCATCATCATATCCAATAGGCATAAGTTGAATTTTCTCCGGAGCAATGGGAATCGGGCCAGGATCCTTTGCTAGCGAGAAGTAAAGGGAGCGGACTAGGTAAGGGTATTTGTAGAAGACACTTCGTTGCCAAAGGACAAAGTTGCCTCGATTGCCGGGCTCGCCATCGGGGAGACGCTTCAATTGGGATGGAAATGTGGTGCTGAGGGTGCGGAATACAGTTGGCGTGTCAGGGAGACAAACGCTCCCCACGAAGTGCACATTTCTGATGGAAGGATATTCCATGTTAAAAGATTCGCAGCTAGTGCTGTTTAGAGTGATGTAATCGGGGAAGAGGCTGTGATTATTCAAAATGATACTAAGGGACAACACCGAGTAGGCGTGGAGAAATTGAAGCTAACTGTCCAACTTCAGGAAAATGGTATCTATATTGTTATATCATCTCAAGTTGAACAACGAGAACCTTCCCTTTATATCATGTCACATACTAAATTCTCCTCTATAAATATTAGGAAAAGAAGGAATACATATACGCTAGTCGACTCTGGGGTTGAAGTAAACCATTCAACTCACAACTCAATAACAAAACTGAACTAAATAATCACTCTAAGGGCAAAAAAAGTCCCCGATTCGCTCCTGTCTCGACCAGTGCTACATCATAGGGCTTAGTAACGAGCGTCTCGAGGAAATTCTTCAGTAAAGATAATTGGAGAAGACGGTTGATTACCATGGGAAGATGCTAAATAGTATTTAATTTCTTCCCAGTCCCACAATAGATCGACCACAAGGTCTCCAATCACCCTCATTCATTTAACTTCATCCAATCCCCAATTCCCGAGCCTCAGACATTAGATCTCTGATCCTACCAACATGGCATGGCTTCAGCCCTTTCAATTCCCTTATCGAAAATTTGGACAATTAAGGATTCATCACATTTACGCGCCCGACCGTTCTCCCTCTGATGGAACGTAAGATCGGAGCGGTTTGAGTAGCACGTACCAACATGGGAGCTAGGAGCTGTTGGTGGCTGATGCTTGGCGTGGTAATGGGATCTGAATCATACGATTGATGTTTTGGAAAAGTTGAGCCAAAGGGAAAAAGTTGAACAATATCAGGGTTGGACAAAGGGTAGGGTGAACCTGGATCTGGGGTACTACTACCCGGCCGGTAAGTCATTTTGCTATATTTTACGGATAGGGTAGTTATCCTATACAGGTCAAACATCTCGGGTAGGATACGGGTGCCCAACCCTGAATAATGTGTGAGAAGGTTCAAGCATTGACGAACCATTTGGGAATTAAACATTTGAGTTCGCTGATCAACTTTGAGTTTTGAGGAGTTGGTGATTATCCTGTGGCGATGATGTGGTGTTTTTTAGGGGCCTGTGATAGCTTTCGGCTTTCCTGGAGAGAATGCTGAAAAGCAAGATGTAATTATCCGCACGTATGCACCCAGTTGTTCTTGGATGAGTTGTGACATCTCATTGAGCTTTGGATTTAACATTTTCGGTGTGGTGCGAGAGGCACTCTAAAATTGACGCTCTTCTTTCTGAAATTGGATTATTGATGTGATGGAAATGCAAAGGTGGTTTGTTTTCATTGTGTTACATTCAACAAGGTACACATAACGGGGTATGGGTAAGGCTAATTGCCAAACGACTAGGGTACAATCTTCATGATATTGCCTGAACTGCATAGGTAGGAGGGTAAGAATGGGTGCAGAATGATATGTCAAATGAATGACTACTAATTGCACACAGTGAGTGGGTACATTCCACGAAGACTACTCTACATCGCTATCTACAGTATTCCATTTGTTCCCGGGAGAGAAGTGAGGATCGAGAGGGAAGGAGCGGAAAGTTAGAAAGTGGAGAAAATTCAAGATAGGGTCTTGATCTCGTGTGGTACTGATGCGGCGCCTCGTAAGGGATCACGGGTTGGTGAGCCAGGAGTGAGAAGTATAAGCGCACTGCGATACTGATACGACGCTAATGCGGCGCATGGCGAGGCTTGGCACCTTAAGGGAAAAGAGCAACACGAGAAGAAACGGTTGTGATTCGTAGGGGATACGACATGGCACAGTATAATACGAGTAAGTGGTGAAGCTCAAAATTCCCCGGGATGAGAATGAGAATGATCCGCCATCGTGATGTTATATGAAGGAGATGCGGCGCTGTATAATGAGGAGGCCCAGGCCTGGAGTAAAGAGAGAGTGGGTGGAAGACATGATGAGTCAAAATTCAAATACAATTCGGATACGAAGAGATATCCTAATTTTGACATCCGCAAACGGAAGGTAAAATAATATTATCCTTAGGTATATATGGGTTCATCCCGTCAACCTGACTCTCACGACCACCTTTTCCTTGCTTTCCAGCTCACATGTACAACAGCGAAGCTCAAATCCAAAACTTGAATTATCCCTACTTGGGAAGGTATTTAATACCAGTCTTGGGGCAACTTGATGTTTGGCCCATAGGCGTAATAGGAACGAAGTTGCCGGTTGCGACGGAGCCCTGTACTTCGAAAGAGTACCAAATTTGGTTCAACTTGGAGGACTTGCATCCGATGATGGCGGTGTAGCCGAAAGCATTGGTGATAGCGGCTTGGATTTCAGCGG
>NGKF01000011.1:46384-111344 GCA_002162555.1 Monilinia aucupariae
CGGCGAGCCACTAGAATACTGTTAGTTCTCCACTTGTTGTGTTTATATGACAGAAGAAGTTGCGTACTTGATAAGTAGGGAGGGTCTTGAAAAGATCAACAGCAACGTTGAAGAAGTCTACGACCTCTGCACCAGTGGTATAGCTCGAATAGCAAGAAGGCTCGAGGGTACTGATACAGGTTCCGTGCTTGTTCCACTCGTGTTGCCAGAATACCTCATTGCTTGAACTATCGCTGACCCAGTAGGTGTTCATGTATGAGAGCAGAGATGTTTGCCCAGCATCAGTAAGGATGTCTGTGATGCTTGAATATGCACGGCTGCTATCGCAGCTGGAATCATAGGTGCCATCACAGTGATCTGGCCATAAGCCGTGAATGGTCCAGGATTTTGAGGGGCCTTAAATACCGTCAGCTTCTGCTTTCTGTACTTTCTTCTGGGGAATGGGAAGATGTATACCTGTGGAAGGGCTTGCATCCCAGAATTGGGTCTGGACGAATTGACCACCAGGAGTATTGAAGCAGCAGGTGTTTGAAGAAGAACCACTACAGCTCAAGGCTGCATTTGTGCATGTTAATGGAGTTGCAGTTAAACCGGCTGCATGTGCAGCTGGTGCCAAAAGCACAAATGGCAATAGAACTTTGGATAGTGAGGAAGACATTGTTGCAACAGATTTCGGTATCAAGGAAGAGTGAGGGGAAATTGATGCTTCTATTTCATTCAACAGGCGTTCGTTGCTGCCATCATCACGGTATATATAACATTTCATGTCCACTTGTCATGATAAGCAATCTTCCCCAAACGTGCCACGCTCGATTGGCGTTGTTGGATCGCGATGGATACACTTTCCTGGAGAAGAAGGTGCAAGAAATCAAAAGATTGCAGGAAAAGTCAATATTCTCTTCTCATAGGTCAATTTTGATATCGAACTACGATATCTCCAAGATTCCTAAATAGGCTAGAATTGAAGCTTGATACCCCATCTACATCCCTGTGTCCCGACCGGCAGTCAAATGAATGTGGATGTAATTCCTCCAATAGCAACGATCAATGAAGAAAGGACAATTGCCTAGGTAGGTAGGTCGGTTTATCAGTTGATTGTCAACTATATTACGTTTCCGTTTCCTTGCCATGCGGCGGCGGCGGCTATCATGCACCGACCGCCAGATGATGCTCTTTTCAAGTTGCTGGAGATTTGAAGGAAAACATGCTATACAGGATCGATCTTCGGTTGAACATAGGTATTTAGTGATACAGCAGGCTAGCTATCTCTAGTGGCTCCTACTTCGGCATGATCTTCAAAAAGTTATGATTTATGCGAGTAGGCGATAACTTAAGCGAGGTAGCCAAGCTAGATTAAGTTGAATCAAACTTGGGCCTAGCTTTTTTGACAGATAGCAGCTAATCTCATAAACAAAGGTTAAATATTTTCCGGGTTAGATAGTAGGTACGCAATTATTTAACCTTTGCTCAGGGGAGGAGGAAGAGTAGTGCGGATGATAAGTTATCAACTGCATTTCCAATGAAAATGACACCAATCATCATCCACTGTAACCTTAATAACATTATAAAAAGTGGTAAAAAAGCAACACCTTACACCAAGGCTAGGCAAGATCTTGATTCTCCAGCATCCACCAGGATATAATGGGATAAACCTGAATGGTCAATTGCAGTTCTAGTTTACCTAATATACTACTTCAGGGTTCAGATCCCATGGCTTTGATTGAGGTACAGCAAAACCAAACCTTGATACAAGGATACTTTTCCCAGCGTTCCACTTAGAAGTACTTTAAGGTATTCTTATCAGACTCCCGATTAAACCCGATCAGACTCAACTTGGTCCCGATTAGCCCCGATGGAGTATAAGGATAATACAGTACTCGAGTAAGTGTTGTCTGCATTGTTTCCCAAGGGGTTTTTGGAGAAGGAGATGGGATATCTTATGTACGAGGATTTATGTACGATACGACCTTCTGAAATGAGAATGAACGCCTTGCACAGTTCCACCTGTGCTGTCAGCCAGAAAGTGTTCTAATCAGTAGGCACGCTAAGATAAAGGGGTCAAGGTTCATCTCGGTTCTCATGATTGCTACAGACTACAGAGTACATACAGAGTACAGTACATACAGAGTAGCACATACATATTATTAGAATTCAAAGGCTCGAATGACAAAGTCTATTATATGGGGCTTGGTTGTACCGATTAGAATTGCATAAGTTATATAGTCTGGATCTCAATACTCATCATGACCTTGGCGTAATATCACTTTGATATGCCACTGATCTGATTGGAATACAGTTACCATCCACAACTTACATACGACTCCCGACTCGGGAGTCCCGAGTGAGCACAGTACAAGGGATGTGTACTGTGCAGTCAGTCTGTACCGCTGATCATGACCGGAATGTATGCTCGGTTAGGTCAACTCCCTTTTAGCCCCCGCAGTAAATTTGGAATTGCGGGGTCATTGACAACAAAGCTCGAAAGTAAAAGCAAAGTAAAGTAGAGTAGTCGAGTAGTAAGGTTACGTACGGATATCAGTACATACGGATAAATCAACTGGTCAAATGACAACAAACAATACAGTCATTATTACTTACTGTATCTTTATCTTTCTTTATCTTTATCATGGCCTTCATCTTTGTCTTCATCTTCATCTTCACCTTATAGTGCTCCGGCAGATTCGAATGCGAAGAGGGGTGCCAATAACGATTGATCTGCCGAAGCTGTACTCGAGTAACACCATATACTCGTACGAGTACAATGAATGGAGTTCTGACGCCTCCTACATTCCACCCAGCCGGGCATTTAGGTATGGCATTTTACCGGGAATTAGGCGTGAATGTCGAGGTGTGTCCTCGAGTATAATGGTTACTTGTAAGCTATGATGTGTCAAATCTGGGGACCGCGGAGCTCTACGATCCGAACGGTCGACAAGACTTTGTAGCCAAATCTGAAAAGTTTGGCGCTGATTTGGCTGAGGAGTTCTTCAAGCCGGAATCACCTACTCCAGATGACAACGTTGTGCTGATGGCCAAGCATGATCTCCCACAACCCCAGGCTCCAGGTGTCAGGTCCGCATAGCTTGGCTATACTTAGATCAAATCGATTATGAATTACTGCTACCACCGTGCCGTTTATACCCCCATTCAACGCAGACATGCAAGCAAATGTTCTCATTCGCAGGAGTGTCGAGACGCGAGTTTTGAGCTGGGTCGCATAAGATTTGTGCACGCCGAACAAACTTCTGGATCGGGGGAGATGAACGATGATTCACTGGAAGGCCCGGGCAATTATGGGCACGAGAAGGGGAGGCATGCACTTTGCATCAGAATGAAGCATTTAAGATAGACTCCGTGGAAGAGTGATAAAACTAGACCCTCCATGTTTCTACTCCCATGCCCTTCTCAAAGTGAGCCATGGCACATGGCACAGTTCTCAGAAGCGGTTGTTCAATTCATGCATTCGTCTTCGAGTTATACCTAGGTTGACAGGTGCATGTATATGTAAATGTGGAGGTGGATGGTGTTTTGAGGGGGGGCTGAGGATCTGTGGATGAGGTAGGTAAGGTGAAATGGTTATCTGTAGGAATTGGGATTGATAGATGGTTTGGATCTGACATTGTTTTATTGGGTTTGCGTTCTAAAGTCATGTGAAGAATGCAGTGTGTTTTTGCCGACAGATTGTTTGAGTATCTTGAAGGTTAAGAAGCTTATGGGCTGAATGGTTTGAAGAAGAATATGCAATATCCAGTTTGAATGTGAAAGTCAAGGATGTTCTCATATGAAAATCTTACGGGATAGTAAGCAATATCCAACATAAACAATAACGAGCTCGCGAGGGCTGTTACCTAGCCAGCTGTATTTTGGCAGGCGACATCTGACAGATGGAAACCAACAAACCCCGTTGTATGAGACAATGAGAAGAGACCGACAGCGATACCCTAACGGTAGACTTCTCTAAACAACCACTCTGCGGCATCATCATACATCTTCCTTCCGATCTTCATCTCCTTTTCTCTCTTTGCTTTGTCTCTCTGCTGAATGCCCTCTATACTTTCAAATCCTGGGTTAAATTTAGCATCTATATTTCCACCGCATCCTTGTAGTGAAGAAGGAAAGTATGGAACGAGAAATCATCAACATACCATGCTCAACCCCCATAACCTTCTCCCACCTCACCCCATCCTTCTCCCAAACAATCTCTCCCTCCACCCTCTCCTTCCCCGCCAACCTCTCAGCCATAAACTCCGCATCGTACCACAACATATCCAATTCACATGCCACAATACAAACCTTCTTCGGCAACGTCTCTCGCTTCGCATACGCCACACTCAATCTCGGATCACACAGATCCGTCTCGGGAGGGATGTACGCGTGATTGAACAGCGGCGCCACCTCCTCCAACCTGTCTTTCGGCGCGTAAGAAGGTCTCGCCGCAATGGAGACGGCTTGTGGCGTCACGAAATTGCACACGGGATAGAAGGCACATGCGCCGTGGATCTTGCCTTGAAGAGAAGCGGCTTGCGGAACCGCGAGGGAAAAACCCCCGCCGGCGCTAAAGCCACCGATGGCGACCTTGTTGCGATCGAAGGGGAGCGATTCATCTTCCAGTATGGCGGTTGTGATGGCGGTTAGCTCGTTGACCGGGTGTGGAAATTGGGATCCGGGGGCTTTGGAGTAATCGAGGGAGATGACGAGGACGTGGTGTTTGGAGGAGAAATACGAACAGAATCCATCGTCGACGGCGGGGGTGCCGAGGACGAACCCTCCGCCGTGGATGTTGAGGTAGAGGGGGAGTGGTGGGTCGCCGGATTGGTAGGTGGGAGGGATCCAGATTCGGTGGGTGAGGGAGGGGTGGATGGGGTAGGTTTTGGTGAAGGTGGGGAGGTGAGCTCGACCGCGGAAATAGGGGGATGTGAGGATTGGCATGAAGATACGGCTGATGGCTTTGAGGAGGTGTAGCTTGACGGCTAGAGTAACACGTGCCCATATCGACAGCGCAGGCTGATAGATTGGCCCTGGAGGCAGTGGGGGTGGTAGAGCCATGGTTGTACTGATGAATGAGTTTGGATAAGCCTTCGGATTGATACTGTATGAACTCTGACTCTCACAGGCAATACTCTTGCGGGCTGGGCTCTCTGATGTTCAAGTTTGCTGGCTCCAAGAGGGGATGCGCCGGTAAGGTTGATGAAAATGTACGGAAAAGTATCGTGTGGTGCTTGAATAGGAGCATCAAAGCCAGAGCGATATGTCGATCTACTGGATTCAATATATCGGCACGATTGAAGAGGTGCAGGTCGAAGATTTGAACCAGCACAACCATGAAGCCGTGTACTCGAGTATTGAAAACGCAAATCGATATTATTTTCAAATCAATGTCGAGGTAATTACTACTGTAACTAAGTGGAGATGCCAGCCATGTACCCGAGTGGTATTATTAGCACCTTTTCGGAATGTCTTCAACTTTTTAATTTTTATTTCTATTTTTTGAAACGTTTTGATCCAAAGGTTGAATACTCGAGTATAGATAACGAGTTATGAGCGCGGAGCATCCAAAACATCACATGATCCAACCAATGGTCGCTTAGCTCAGTTGGTTAGAGCGTGGTGCTAATACCCCAGATGTGTCTCTCTCTCTCTTCACGGAGTGGAAACGAGGACGAGGACATGGATATGCAACGCCAAGGTCGGCGGTTCGAAACCGCCAGTGATCAATCTTTTTGCTGAAGTTCAGCTTATTGCCTTGGTACTATTTTGGTCTTTTTCCAGACGGCGACCTCCTCGCACATCCAGAAAGACCGCAACTCGGGCACAAGCGAAGTTGGGTGTTCATCTTGTAGTTAATCATTCTACTCGTATAATACGAGTAATGCATGCCAGCTTATCGGAGTTGCGGACTTCCTGGCGACACGAGTATTGTAAGAACCGGCAGAAACAACAAATCCTCCTACACAGGATCCAACGCTTTTCAAAGTATAAGCAGAATTACTCGAGTGCTCGTGCTTTATTATCTGTTTCATCTATTTCAACTCTATACTCATATTATAGCGAAATATACGTTTTAGTAGGTCGAAATGGCCGAAATAGGACTATGATGCTGTATTACTAAATCAGTGTTTTTTAGTGACATGGTAGAAGAGAGTTAATACCTCTCCTCCTATTGGCGGTACATATTACTCCCTGCCAATCTGATAAGATCTTGGAGAGCTTGGTAAAGACATAGCGCTGAAAAACAGTACGAAGTAAGGAAATCATAGAAATATCGGATAACTTACTATCTATCACTCACGTTAGATTGAGTGTTCGTGCTCATTAAGTGACATGCGGTGTTGGGTATTGAATATAGCAGGTACGATCGATAGGTCTACATCGCCTCAAATCCATAGCCTTAGTGAACAATCAACCTCTCCACATCTTACAATAAGAATACTCTCTTTTGGCGGGCCATGGTTGCCAACTCTTGACTAACTTCAAGTGTTCCAAACTATTTGATCTCGATATCTAAACCGAGTAGCCACAGAGCTAACAATGCGACTGTGAAGAAAAGAGTAAACCCGATGCTGTACAGTAAATACGAAATAAGCACGAAGAAACATCCCATGGTCCAAGATTGCTTCTCCTTCCTCACAATATATGGTTTCAACCTCAAATTATAAATGGAAAACTTTTCTAATCGAGAAGCCCAATGCTCCCGCATCCCAGATTGTGTCCAATCATCCCAATTTATATTCGATGACTTCTTCGGCAACTCCTTGATTTTCCATTGCCAATAAGCCGTTGGTGTCCCAGATGATGTGAGTGGTTTTTCTCTTTCTAGCTAGGTGTGTCAACCAATGATTGTATGAGTTGCGATTGGTATATCAATCTCCAACCCTTCTACATGTCTTTTAGGTCCGCGCTGCATTCAAACCATTTGCGCTGGTTGTGGAACTCTTTGAAGGTGATAGATTCGACCAAATTGTAATGATAGAAAGCATCTTCACTACTGTTATTGCTCGATCTGGGTGCAGCAAGAGACCTTGATTCGGGAACGTCGAAAACTGGTATTCCACATTTTGACCATTCACGCATCCGGACTTCAGGAGCTCGGCTCGATTGGTCGATCTTTATGTGGGAAGGGGCGTAGTCGGGAGATTCGAAGACGTATATGTAGCCGGGAGTAAGGTCACAATGAGGCTTCAGCGGGTTTGGAGAAACGACCGTATGGAGTGATTTATTTCTCGGATACTTTTGTGAGAGGATCTGTAAGAGGTAAATCTTGGACGCGGGGGCTCTGCCGCTGGAAGTATAAGATATTGAGCGGGCGTTGCATTTGCTGCATTGTATACCTTCAAGCTTTTATTCCTATGAATAAAGTTCTCCCCCGGGAAATGAGGGAAAGCTCCAGGTATTGTCAGAACACATTCACCTTGGTCGTCATCATTACTATCACATTTATCGTTAGGTTCATCGTCCTCGTGAGTTGTGGGCCGGTTTTGATCTCCATATGCTTTGGGTTGAGAAGCCATTGCTTGGTATGCATAACTTGGTTTCCTCGGAGCTCTTGTAGGTGAAGGGGATAGGTTTCGAGACCGTACAGTTCGCCGTTAATCTATTGACTCCCCGAAACCATCTGATGGAGTAGACGGCGACGAGTCACGCCTAAAAGCATTTAATGGATAATGTGCTTTCTGTAGTTGGTACCGCACTAAGACTATTTATCGAAGGAAAGGTAGTTGACGTGTTCAATATTGGTCGGCTGGGTGTCATGCAAATATTGAGGCATGGTTGGGACAGTGGCTTGGAGCGCGAGGCAGATGTGATGGAGGGGAGTTCGCTCTTTGGGACGATGTTAGGCTGCGTATACCCCGGGCTTGACATGATCAATTCGGTTAGTAAGTGATGCGATATATATTCCACTTTCTATTGTCTCACAGCTAAACTTCTCAGAGGAATCTTATCGGCCTTTTGAATGTTTGATTTGTGGCTGGACAGGAGAGGAGTATCATCGTTCGGCGATGAGTGCCACTATTTCTTCGGCGTTCTGGGTCGCGAATCTATAATGTGCCAGACACAATTATTCTAAGCCAATCAAGCATGCGCAAATCCTTGCTGGACCGTTACAAAACTCGTCAGGGCCAACATTTTAGGTCTGCATAGCCGATAACACACTGTGACTGGATGCACTCTTGTGCATATACTGAACAAATCTGCCTCGCAGATAACAGAAATTCTGACATCCTTGATGTTCCATATTAACTTGGATTCTTGTGACTTTTCCAAATTTGTAACCCCATCATTTTGGACCATATCAAAGAACGAAAAAGCTCCAATCTTCCGAGTCAATTCAACTATTGAGCTTGTATTCCTTGGGTATTGAACGGAAAGTGAGGGCCACGTGTACAAGAGCATCAATTATCACCGATATTTTTCGACAGCAAAGTAGGCAAGGGATGACGTTAATCTTCGATGTTGATCCTGAGATTGCCATCTGAGCCCGATTACTGGCCTACCGCGTTAATTCGTCGCAAAGGCCACAATAAAGGATAAAATAGGAGTCGCGGTCCCGTAAATGAGAGCTAGGACTTCTTTCATTGAAACAAGTTTGTGGCAGACTTTAAGGAAGTAAATTATAGACGTTTGGGGAAGAAGACATTTTGTTCACAGATACCTCCCTATAGCGAAGATTCGTTCGATAAATCCTTTCACTTGACGGATTTAGATAATATCACCTCATCTCATCTCACTTGAAGGATTGAAGAAGGGTTCCATTCTGTAGAATGGTATTGTTGTTCCGGATCCGTTAAACCAAGAAACTCGGGCTCATACACAAGAGGGTGTATGTAACCCGCTTAACTTCACACTAGCATCGTCACGTGCCACATGTGGCTGGTGTTCTTTTCATCTCGAACACTTGCAGTTTTGTAAGCTTCAAACTTCAAACTTCAATCTTCAACCTTCAACCTTCACACTTCCATCAACGCATGAGAAGAGAAGCGTGAGAACTTACCTTGAGGCACAACACCTGGCTCTGTATTCAGTATGAGAGCTCAATAACATCATCAGAACCAAAAACCCAAGGCATTATGACCACGGCAAAGGAGGTCCGGAATCCCTAGATGTCTACGATCGCCATCAACTCGATAGAGATCTAGATTGCCAAGCATTATATATACCCTTCTCTCTTCCGGATGCGGCATGCTGCATATGAGATACCGCAGTAGGGCATGCAAAGTATTGATGATACATTAACGACATCCTGCACACTATGGATCGTTTTAGATTAAGTATTTCTTGTCACAATCTTCTTTTCTGCCTTCAAGTTTGTTCCATTTTCTCACTTCATTCACCCTTTTGAGCACTTGGACTAGACCGTCAGTGGCAAGTGCTTATTCCAACAGCCAAGAAACAACTGATTACGCATTCTCTTTGAGCTATCTGATGTTCCAAGCAGATATCTGAAGGCGTGCATACGGAAATCACCTCGTACGCATAATGGCGTATCTAGACTTGACCTCATGACTCGAATAAATTGGGCTTGAACTCTTCAGGACGAGGATACTGACATTGCTGTCCCATTTATCTGTCAGTTGTACACTCTCAACTGCCGCATTCAGAAACCAAATCCCTACTATCCCAAACTCCCAAATTCCAATACTTTCCTCGCATCAAACCATCACATTCTGAGAAACTAGTACCCAAAATGAATCCCTAGCGATGGATTTCCACCATTACGAACACTCTTGCTGGCCTATCTTCAGTAACAACTGCACCATCATAGGTCACAGTGAGTATGCGAATCTCACACGAATGGAAATGATTCCATCTTGGCAACTTGTCATCTGCTCCGCCACTCAAAGTTGAGCCCCCGTGGCGTTGGATTCCAACATATGCTGTGTTACCGGTACCAGCGCGGTACCGATCGGAAAGTTTTCACTCTGCATACTTTGGTACACACGCGGAAACAATATATTATGGAAGAATTTCAGTGGAATTTGCTGTGGTTCTATGTTCAAAGATACATTTGGATCTTTCTATGCTGCCTGCGTCTACTGTTCTATTAGTCTTGTTTTTTACTATGGGCCCCCTGGAATTATGCATTCGTAGTGATCTGGATACGACGGCAAAATGCCAATCACATATACAATATCCATCGCAATGGTCAAGTGACCGCCGTGAGTGTATATTCGCTTGTTGAAGCCCAATTTAGGCAATTGTCTATAGCTCGATATGTACTCTCCTTTATAACTAATTCAATGCTCAGATATTATTAACGCGTCAGCTTTTATTCTTCTCACTCACTTGATCTATTAATTTCTTGGTGAGCCCTTATGTTTTTCCATCGTATAGAGGAATTTTCCGCTACCATATGATGTCGGGCCCATATTTTGGCATAGCCTTGGCGCTAGTAATATGGTTCTTAATCCGGGATGGTTGACGCTTGTTGTATGCAGGTGTAAGCCAGAGTTGACAGAGTCTTCATGATGATGATACCATATTGCTTCAGGAACCATCGATCAGAAACTTGATGGCGATCTCGCAAAGTGAGGCCAGGATGTCGAGCAATGTTAGAGTATAGGCTCTTTCTTTGTTAAGAATCCTTTTCATTTGCACCTCGCATACAGGCCTCCCAGATATGGAAGGTCAGCAACGAAGATTATCCACCAGACATCGTGAGGTACTCCGGTGGAATGGCTGGGGAAAACAATACCATTTCCTTTTTCTCAACGCGGAGCTGCGGAGGCTATAGCAATGTATATAAGCATTCCCTCTGGATACCAAGAAGATAAACATAGTTCATTGCAATCAATCTCTAGGTCGTAAACTCAAGTTCCTATATTATCAATCTCATTGAAACAATGCATCCTCTCTTATTTTGGGCCGCCGCCGCACTTTTTCCGTTAGCTCATGGAGCAGGCGTCACTGGATCTGCAACAGGTGCCGCTCATGGAGTAGGTCTCTATTCACTGCCCCTTCCTCAGATGCTGAATTCTCGCCGCCTAGGTGACTGGTGGTGGAAGTGCTAGCCCCGTTACGCCTACCACAACTGCTGAGTAAGTTAAGACATGCAATCGACACAAGATCGTTCAACCAACTTACTATTTCTAGGTTGATTTCGTACCTGACGGATTCATCCGCACGCGTCATCCTCATTACTAAAACTTTCGACTTCCGCGGCACTTTGGGAACCACAACGGCAACTGGATGTGTGCCCACTAGTAATACATGTGGATCTAGTGGACAAAATGCTATAAATGCAAATGGTTGGTGCGGATCCGCTCCTTCGACTACGGTCACATACGATAATGCCGGTCCCATGCCAATCTACGTCAAGAGCAACAAAAGTATTGTTGGTGTAGGTAGCGCGGGTGTTATCATCGGTCGAGGATTCTATCTAACTGGTGTTTCTAACATCATCATCCAAAACATCCACATTACCAACCTCAACCCTTCATTGATCTGGGGCGGTGATGCTATTCAGATGGCAAGCTTTCCATCTTCGGTAGTGAAAGCCAAAGCTAATATCATTTTAGGCGGGCACAGACTTGATCTGGATCGATCATTGTAAGTTTTCACTTATCGGCAGACAAATGCTTGTCACCGGGTATAATGCTGCTGGGAGACTCACGATTTCCAACAATGAGTTCGATGGTCAAACTTCGTGGTCCGCAACCTGCAACGGCCAACACTATTGGACGATGCTCTTCCTCGGCTCCGCAGACTACGTTACTCTCTCGAACAACTATATTCACCATGTCTCTGGCCGCTCACCCAAGGTTGGAGGGTCCGGCGCCATCTACATGCACGCTGTGAACAACTACTTTTACAACGTTGCAGGCCATGACTTCTACGTTGGTGCAGGCGGCGCCACCTTGATTGAGGGCAATTACTTCCAAAGTGTCACGACCCCCATCACAACTGCTTCCGCCACGGCTGGAGGATCCATTTTCGATACACCTTCCGGAACCGAATCCACATGTACTGCATATCTTGGTCGTGCCTGTGTGGCGAATGCGCTCGCAAGCTCGGGATCATTGGCCCGCTATGGTAAATCTGGATTCTTGTCCACCATTCAGGCAAAAGAAAGTGGCTATGTGCCTGCTGCCATTGCTGCTTCTTCTGTTCCTGCTTATGTAGTGGCTCACGCTGGAATTGGAAAGCTTTGATTGGGAGATGGGGGAAAAACGGTTTGATAATGTGGTTTGCTAAATTGATGTTTCTCGAATATTTTTTTCTCGTGGGCGTGGAACGGACATAGTCTTGAGCCGATAGCCTGTATATAACCATCGCTGGATCACCTGCCTGTACATACTTAAGGTTCTCTTATTGAAATCTACATTCATTCTTGAGCCCCACCGGTTACGCATGTTTGTGCCTCTCCACCAAGAGTGGACCAAGCTAACATTATCCCCCATTTTTGGAATCGATCGACGCGGCGTCCAGGTTTCCCACTTCTGCATTCCATCATCCTCGCTTCGAGAGTAGTGGAGCTCCAAACGTCGCTCCACTCCTTGTCGACTTTGACCTGCCCCTTTGCCCCCGTATAGTATAAATGTGGACTTTGGCGTACGTTCTGAGCAGAGCTTGGGGCTTGAATGAATCAATACTTAGGTATTTGCACTCCAATATGGACCAGACTCTACGGTTGCGATACTTTGATCGGGAGTGACCTTCACTCAAATATGGCCCGCGCAGACTACACGAGTACGATAGGGAGTGATTTTCAAGCTGAGCATTTGAGAGTGAGGGGATATGTAGGGGAGAAGGGCAAGGTCACGATTGGAGTATCCTCTCTCAACACTCATACATATGACTATGTTTGAGGTGCATGTACTCGAGTAGTAAATTACAAAGATAGCCCGAGTTAGGACTGGATCACGTCTATCACAAAGGCTCCCAACTCTCTTCAACATCTTCTGCTCTGAGGTTTTCACTTCTTTGTCTTCTCAATAGGTACATATACATACGTTTACCATCACCTTTTTGTAGCCCCAAGGTCTCCTTTCTCTCTCTCTCTCTCTCTCTCTCTCTTTTCTTGTCTCGCCTCATCTCGTCTCGTCTTACCCCTTTTAGCGAATGTACTTCTTTCCCTCAGCGCAACAGCAACAGCACCAGTGCCGCTCCGCTATCTTTTCTGTGCTGGAATTTCTTATGTTGGGACCTCGATGCCGTATCTCCACTCTTCTGACGAGCCCTCTCCAACTATCTATCGACAGCACCAGACTTCGATGGAGAAGGATCTTTTTCTGCGCGATGTTCTGCCTCCCCCCTGCGTACGTGGTTGCTCGATGCTGCTGCGTTACCAGTGTTGGGGGGAGGGGGCCATATATATACGCGAGTGTAGGTATCATGAAGGGAACTATGAGTACCGTGGAATCCACCGGATCTTGAGAAGAACATTGAACAAATAGAGTATAGAGATCAAATGAACATGATCAGTTAGATGAGGGTGAGAAAGGGTGAAGTTCCCCATTGGGAAACGAGAGTAGATGTATTTATTATTAAAGGAGTAAGTCAGTTGGCTCAAGAGTAGAGTAGAGATTATACTCTGATCATAGAGGAGGGTGGACCGACTTATTTACACCCTTAGCATAACGACACAGCACGACATGAAATGACTTGACACAATACAAGCGAGAAGAGAGAAAGGAGCGAAATAATTCCCCGGAGAGGATATGAAAACTCAAAGAAGAATTCATCTGAATGTTTGATTCTTGGCTTGTAGATCGCTGAACATGAAAAAGTAGTTTGAGCAAGGACTGGCGAGCGGGGACGGTGGATTATTTGTTCTTTGCACGTATGGTGTGAATGAACATTGCGAAAGAGAACAAAATACATAATTACGAGTATTGCGCATTAAAATTTATCGTGGGCTCATTACAAGAAATACATACATATATATACAGGTTGCCGACTATGGAATCCATAGTCAGTCAAATGGTAGCATGTTGCACAACAGGTCTTTGCCCTGCCCATCCCCGTTCCCATGCCCATCTTGCCATCTCAGTCATCACCCATATGATGGCACCTAGAAGGCACCATTCGGAGTGCGGTACTGATAATCCCCTCTATATTTATCGGCCGGCATCTCCGCCGTCGTCGGCGACCCATAACCAGGGCTCGACCCATAATCCACGCCATTAACCTGATGACCATGCGAACCTACAACCGGCGATACAGGAGCGTTTCCATACCCCTTCTGCACACCATATCCCTCATGAGTTCCTCCCACCATTGTCGTATCCGTTGCATATGAAGCCCTCACATCATTTGGGCTAGCATGGGAGGGTAATGCGTCGGGCTTTTCATTGGCGAGTCCTCCTGCCATGTATTCGTTGTCACGGACTGGTTTACGCTGCCAGAATTTGCGGCGAGGCGTACCGGCTGTGTAGCCGTTGTTGGGAGAGGGGCCAAAAGCCTTTTCCTTCCTATGGTGCTTGATGAGAGCGAATTCGACGAACATTGAAATGAAGAAGAACACGCTGAACATAGAATTAGTTTTCTTTCTCTTTTGCACCATCTGCCTATGATAAAACGATAGAAGGAAAGGTGAGCTTACGCAGCAATGATAGCAACAGCAAAACAGACCGTATTCAATTTGCAGCTCGAATGCAAACTAGGCAGAGTGGTGTTTCTCCCACTTCCCACCCCAGAAGTCCTATCATTCGTCGCCGCGATTCCGTTCCCCAAAGGTGTCACGACAAATCCGGTACATGATCTCCCACCTCGGGTTGCCCAAGCTACATATATAAAGGCGCCCGTGAAGCAGAAGTCCAGAAGAATAGCGACTGCAGAGAAGAATGCTAAGCCAGCGACAATGCAGAGGAGACCGAGTCCAAGAACTGTGTATAAAGCTCCACTGCCGGAAATACCTTCGACGGCTTTGATATAGGTGGCGACGGGGAGGTGGTTAGTCGAGAGTTTGGCGAGGAAGTAGGAAAAAATGGCAAGAATAATGGCCGCGCAGCAGAATTCCACACCTCGAAGGAACCATTGCAAAGATTTAAGTGCTACACCACGGCCTCTCATGATGGGCTATTTGGAAATAGGTATAGATATCTTTTCTTTTTTTATGAAAAGGATACGGTGTGCAATAGAAATTGTCTCAACGAAGAAGTTGAGGAAAAAAAGAAAGATGCAAAAGATGAGGTGAGAGATGACTGGCTATATCAAGGTCTGCGTACAATGATGTCGTCAAACCAGCCATTTGACTAAACCGAACCACTTTTTCGGTCTTCATATGCCTCCGCTTCTTTGTTCTTGTTCGACCTACTTACTCGAGTAGGCGTTGGCACCTTTGTGGCTGTTCTCGACGACTCGATTATTCCCAAGACGGTAACGGTAGCGGTCTAGAGAAGAACAGGTCGCTCTCGGCAATCTGGATGTCCCGTGAAGCAAGACTCAGCAAATGCCTCTTTGTTCATGCGTGCGAGTATGGATGGCATTAGAGGGACATTATTGCGATGCGACGGTAAGACGAAGGAAGATCGACGATTGCACCGATTTGGCTAGCCTCCGTTCATTTCATGTAAAGAGCAAAATCGTAAGGCTTGGCATTCTGCGTTCATTCGTCCATTTGACGATTCGAACCCTTTCCCGGTGATCCATCTAGACCTTTTGACATCATCGGTGACTCGGTGGCTCGGTGGCTCGGTGGCGTGGATCAGGCGAGAGAGCTAAGCCACACAAGGGAGGACGCATCAATATTCATAACGTGTTATGTATGGCATATTCTACAGGACTCTCGCTGAACTAAATGGCAGCAAGGTCGGCGTGGATGGGGAGAGACCTCTCCCCACCACTTCTATCTTCTCTTTTACTCTTTCGCATCTCCTGTGATCTCAATTCTTCTTCCCCCGTCTCTCTTTCTTCATCATCGCAGCCCTCGCATGAATCACGCTATTCCTCACCTTCATCGCATTCCCAATGTCATAGAACGCCACATAAAGTGCATACGCCGGCAGGAAAACCCACAGCATGTTGAAGAAAACCAAATAGACCCACTTGAACATAAAGTTGCTGGTATCCAAATTCTGATTGGCCGTTAACCATTCGGGTGCAAATGTCATAAAACCTGTTCGTCCGTATTTCATCAGCATATACGAGTACCCAAATCCGAAAGAAAGGGGGTGGAAGGAGGAGAGATGGAAGCGAAACCGAAAAACCCACCTCCATACAATTCCCCCGTAGCAAGAACCACCATCCAAAAATTAACCCTCCAATCCTTCCTCGCGATGCCCCAACAAATCCAAAGGGCTAAAGGCCCCGCGCCAAGTACCGTCAACAACTCTAAACTAACGACCGTCAAATCCGCACCCGCCCATCTGCGGTCCGCTTGTGCATACACCATCCACAATTTACTTGCCCAGTTATCCGCATACTGTGCTCCGTATACATATTCGCTAGTCCCCAGAAAGTTACTGAGGGAAACCGGGTGAGCAATTGATGAATCGTAGGGGATGCGCGAAAAGAAACAGTTATAAAGAAAAGAGCCTTCAAAAATGGTATGGATGAGGAAGTCGAAAAAGTGCCATATAAAAAGGATGCGGAGGGAGGAGGGAGTGGTGGGTGCAAGGACGTGGGCCGAGAGAGCATAGGAGAAAGCGAGGATAGCAAGGACGCCGAGGAGGGAGAGGATGGTGGTTTGATCTATGTGCTCCATTATTGACGACATGATGGATGCAGGAGGAGGGGATTGAAGTCAATGGTCTGAACCACCAACCAAGCTCACCAATCTGCAGGTATCGAGGCGAAACCCAAGATCACAGGGAAAAGTTAAGAATAATTGGATAAAGGTGTTCTTCATTGTTCACCAGCTGGAAATGAAGCTTTGACTTTTAAGTTGATCTACGGCCTTACTTTTATCCGTTCTTCTCGCGTTCTCATTTCTATGACGTCATGATCAAACCCCTCCATGCTTGCCGTCCTTGGCCATGGGAATGTTTGCAAAGGGATTTCAAAGCTGGACCAAGAGACGCCATTATGTACGCATGTGTAAAAACTTCAATCACAATGGCAGAAGAGGAACGAGGATGGTTTTCATGAATGTCATAAAAGTATCATTATTATCATGAGGGTATTGAGACCACTGTTACATGAGTTTCAGGCTCGACTTCCCCCAAATATCCTCCCGTCCATCCCAGACGCCAAAGTCATTATGATCGAATATGAAGTGCGAGATCCATCGAGTTGGAGAATCTAGTGCTTGGCAGCCTCTGTAAAGAAAAATAGTTAGTACATGATGACACAAAAGAAAGAGGGAGTCAAGGCGTACCCTTGTGGACATCAGCCTTGGTGTTGTGTCCAGACTCATCGAGCTTGTCCTTAACGGCATCGACACCAGCGTTGGCACGAGTAGAGAGGTTGGCATCACTGTCCTTGGCGACTTGCTTGTTGGCCTCCTTGGAGGTGGTGGCAGTGGCACCTTGGACGGTCTCAGCGACGTAGTTGGCAGCGTTCTATAGGCAAGTTGTTAGAAGATGTTATGAAACTGAAAGAGGTGATGGCGGTGATTCATGAGCAGCAGGAAGATGCTTACCTTGACAGCCTCCATTTTGAAAGATTTGAAGTGTTTGTTTAAGGGTTTGGGTGAAAGTTGTTGGTTTGATTGTAGAGTTGTAGAGTTGTAGAAGTGTGAGATGTAATGTTGGAGGAAGAGAAAGTTGAAAAGATCGGGGGCATGTTGAGGTTTATATTCTGCTCGGTTGCCACCAGAACGGAGCTAAGAAATGCATTTAGTACGTCATAACTTGAAAACATGACCAGGTTGTTGTAACACAAAGGGAAAGGGGCATCCGCAGGTGTAAAGAAGGAAGGAAAGAAGGAAAGAAAGGAAGGAAGAAAGAAAGAAAGAAAGAAAGAAAGCCATGCTTCATTTGCTGCCACTGCTTATAATGACGTCAGAGATTTACTCCTTGCAACCAATGATAGCTTTGTTAGAATAATAGCTAGCTCTCTTACATAGCTTGTACCTCCTGGCTTCTAGCTGCTAGCTCAAAGAATTACCCGTGCTAGGCCACAGACGAGGGGCATGATCATTTGAACATCCATAGAGCTAGGCCAAAAGTGGTATGGATCATGTTGTGATTGGTGGGAGAGTGATGCCAAAACCTGGTCCATGTGGAAGTGCGGGCTTTCCGTGCGGGCAACATCGAGAAAGGGGTAGATCCCCCGCTATTCGAACTGTGAGGAGGGAGCGAGTGCCAGAAAGGAAGCGCAGGTGCGTGCTTTTGGGGAAGGAAGGGGGGAAATCCGAGTATCTAGAACGCTCGATGCCACAGAACCCCCTCCACCTAAGTAGACCTCGTGTTCACGGAAATCAATGAATCTGATATCGAGCAATTCTATCCTATTTCCTCCATCATCCAATTGTCGAGAAATACCAATGATCGACGTCGATCTCGATCATCCTTCTATTCCAGTTGAGTACTCGGAATATCATGTGACGCGTCTCTTTTTCCACATGCAGAGGTATGTGCAGGAGTTTGGAGATTGCCTGGGTGGCTCCGTGAACTAAATGGCCAGTTGGCTCTGGTGGCTGCGCCGTCGAAATTCTGGTTGCTGGGCATGCCATGGCAGGAACGAGCTTGAAAACTAGAATTCGAACTCCAAACTTCATAGACCATAAATGAGCGGTTTTCCTACGATGACTACGCACATCTTCCAACCAGCGATACGTCCAGAATGCGTGTGCTTCTCGGGGCTTAGGGAGACGACAATTGATGTTGCCTTGTCTTGACAAGCTCTCCGTTTGTGTATTGCGAACAACGCCGTGAATGCTTACCTATCGTTGAATAAGTTTCTATATTCCATTCCTATTGCTTGATTCTGTTATTTACCGACAGACACATTTGTGCCATTACTTGCCTGTCAGCGAGTTCATGCTGCTGCGTTGTCATATTCTTTTCATTTTTCAGATCCAAAATGGAGGTGTTTATATCCTCAAACTTTCACCACCTTGTCTAACCCCCCCGCGAAACATCTCTTCAATGACTTTTCCTTCCAATATTGTCTTCTGCACAATACCCTCTATATGTTTCGGTTCAACTCTCCCATACCAAATCCCACAACCGGCCAACGGATGAGCTTCGCCATCCTTCGTCTTCATTTGAGGCGGGATATATAATATGACGTTACCAGCAAATTTATGTCCCCCAATATGACTTATCAACCCAACTCTTGCAGCATTTATATTTGGTTCATTCAGCCCTCCCAAGAGCTCTATGGAGTTGTCATTACCAACCTCCACTGCGCTTTTCAAGACCTGTACATCTTTCACCGACAGAATCCTCTCAAATTCAGCTTGCAAGATTGGACCTATGATTCCACATCTCATATCTCGTCCCCCATGCCCGCAGATCAATACCAAAATTTCCTTCACATCTTTCACAGCGGGCAAGAGGTCCGCCTGTTCCTTACTTTGTAGCAAACGATCTTTGTGTATGGGAGATAAGCCATCATGTGCGGGATGCAGTTTCGTAGGGAGCAGAAATCCTTTGACCAGAGCTTGCACAGAATCGAAAGAAACTCGAGGTAAGAATGGTACATACTTGAAAGATGGTACTATATAGGCGGAAGTCGTTAGAAGCTCAGGTCGATGTGAGGGAACCGTAGAAGGAAAGGATGCATTCGTAATCAAAACATTATTGTAGGGCTATGTCACTGTTAGCCCCAGCTCATTGGAAGTGGGACATAGGGAAGGTAGCAATACATCACTATACCTCCCGCCACGGCCAATCAACTCCTTAATGTCCGCAGCGAGATTGTCCCCAGAACTGTCTTCCTCGATACGAGAAGGCCAATCTGGCTTCCCCGTACATATCAGAACCTGTTCAGCATATGCAGCCATCGTGCCGTTAAGTGGCTTTGAATGGTCTATCTCGAAACCTTCTGGCATCTCGGGGGTCTCGGCACAACAACATGTGGGAGAGGGACATTTTGGAATTGTAGGGAACGGCGGAGGCTTGTAAACTTGAGAAATATAACGAGAGCTCAAAGAACCTTGAGGAGAAGAAATACGCCAAGCTGGCCTGCAAAATGAACGTAACAACATAGAGAAAAGAAGTGACAACAATGAATTCAGTATGATGCTTTCAATAATTTTTATGAGTCTAAGTCTCATCTATCCTCGCTGTATTCTTATCTCCGGCTCATGTCAATATTTTCAGAATATTCGTAATACTACTTTGTAGAGTACAGTAATAAGCTTTTAATATATCCGATATACGAAGGTATACGAACGAAGCTATGCTACACCGCCTTCACTTGTAAACGCAGCTGAGATATAGGCAGAATGATTTTGTTGGTGGCAGAACAACGGCGGTGTAAAGTAACTTGATGACTGTATACGAATATCTACTGTAACCAAAAGAGTGTAGATAAACCTGTGATTGATTCTTAGAATCTACAGGTAGAGGTCTACGGATAACTAGCTAGGTTTATGTGACAAGAAAACTGCGTTACGGATCATTGTATGTTCGCGCCTAGCATGGGCGACCCCCTATATAACCAACCAGAGAGCTACGCTCTTAGTCTACTAATAGAGTCTCATCAAGTTCCTCCTTCTTATAAGCCTTCATACTGTGTAGCAGTTTATATATACGGATTTGAAGGACTAGCTTTCGAAGATAGACTGACTATATAGGGATGTACAGAATATAGAAGAAATTACAATAGCCTTTTAGAATCAAAAAAAAACAAAACAAGATAGCGATAATAAAAAAGTAATATCTAATATTTCTTTATAGGTTTTTAAATATATAAATAATAATATTAATATAATAATAACAATAGTATATATTCGAGTATTTAAATCGATAATGTAAAAACTTTATAAGAAGGGATCTTAATAGCAAAAATCTACATCGAAATAACAATAATAACAATAGCAAAAGCGAATATCTATAATGCTAGTTTAAATAAATAGTAACGATAAAAAGCTTATTACAAAAACTTCAAATTAATCGAAAGATAATAATAATAATATGTTTAGATCGATATATTATAAATTATATAAAGAGATTATCAAATCGCTATTGAAATTGCTAATAAAACTATCGTTTATTATTAATAATTGTTTTAAAGATTTTAAAAATATATATATATATATTGTATATACGCAGTTGCTTTACGAGTAATTCAAAAGATTAATATTATATTATACTAGAGCAAAAAGGAAAAGTTTGTTTTTTTGTTTTAATCAAAAACAAAAATGCAAAGAGATTTCGAAAGATTAATTATTAAACAATTTTCTAAAATATTGCAAAACGTTATTGATTTATAAACAAAAAGCGAAAACAAATATTTCTTTTCTTAATAATATATTTCGTTTTTACAACTATTGTTAACAAAGAATCAAATAGTTTTGTAAGCAAAACTTAAATATAAATTTTAATAAAAAAGAAAAGAGAGCGTATAAAGAAAATCTATAAAGAAAAGTTGAAAAAATATCGAGCGTGCGAAAAGCTTAAACAAAAGGAAAACGTAGATAAGCATTGAAAAAAGTAGTTTTAAACCTATAATTAAAAACCAAAGTATTTTAAACAATATCTTGTTTTAAATAAATAATATTTTTTTCTTTTTTTGATTATTTTGATTATTCTTTGATTAAATAAAGTAATAAAAATTGATTATTTTATATTTACTTCAAAAATTCCTTCTTTTCTGATATTATATTAAAGATTGCATTTTAATTAGTATTAGTAATAATGAAGATAATTTAACGTAATATAAAAGCTTTTTCGATTGATTTAACCGTGATTATAAAGTGATTTAGAAGAAATGTTTCCGATCGGCGACGGATATAAACTTATTGTTATCAATGTAATTGTAATCATTTTTTTTATTCTTATAAAATTTGATTCATTTAAACAATAAAGCAAAAGGATCGAACAATGTAAAATTTGCTTAATGGAAATCATATAATTGATATAAAACAATTTTCAAATCAAAAGCAAAATATTAAATAAAATCAACATTAATATTAAACTAAGAAATGCAATATTATAAAGTATTATAAATCTTTTTAATAATGATAATCTTTTTCACTTTTTCTTTATAATCATTAATAATATTAATTAATAGTATCACGGAGGATAGCTACGAATATATAATGAAGTGATATCAGAAGGGGATAAAGGTATAGATATAAAACAGTGATTATATTATTATCTGTCCTTCTAAATACAAGATCCATCTACTCCTTATATATTACATATGAGTGATCACATGTAATAACACGTGATCATTGTATAGCTTTGTAATCATAAGGATCTATAATACTTTGATCTATAATATCGGTATAGATCATCGTATTCTTGTATATAAGGTTTGGATCCTTATAGAACAAAATGTAATATTGCTTTTAGCTTTATAGATCAAAAAACGATTAGTATTTTTATACATCTATTAGAATAAAGATTAAAAGCTTTCAATGATCCTAATTTCGATAATCCCAAAAAGGTTAATAAACTTATGCATTTATTATTAGAAGATCCTCAAAAACGTTATATTTAGCAAATATATACTTCAACAAAATATATGCTTTAATAAGCATATATATATTATGCATTTAATGTAATATACCCCCTAGATTATATACGCAGTATATAATCTGATTACAATACAAACAAAATGAGTGAATCTACAACTACATATTATATAATACTTTGAAATAAATAAATAAACGGAAAATATACTAATAACGTATACGCAATTTCTTTTACGAGTAGTTGAATAAATGTAATTCCATATAATTCCATAAATGTTTGGATCGTCGATCCTATATGCGATAATGATTATGATTAAGAGGATTCATTATGTATTTGTTAGATTTGATCGTTTTGTAGCGTATTGTTGTTTTGTTATAATTCTCATCGCATAGGTATTTAATTGTAACTTTGATCCCTTAATCCTTCGATTTTTCAAGGATAAATATTAGTAACAATAATAACAATAATTATACCAACAATAATATTATCAACAACATTATCACCAATATCACTATCAACATACCCCGCTATAACTACAATTCCCAAGCTAGAAATCTTTTTCATACTCGAGAAACACTGGTTGCTTTTTATCGCCGCGTTGCTCCTCCCCCTTCTCCTTTTTCTTTTGCTTTTGCTTCTTTTTCTTTTTTTGCTTCTCCTTTTTCTCCTGCTTCTTTTTCTTTTTTTGATTCTTTTAGATTGTCCTCAAAATACCCCTTCCGCACCCCTGTTCTCTTTCCCCATTGTTTCTATTTTTGCCTTTTGCCCCTTCGTTCCCCTTCTCCCTATTCCTCCGATTCCCTCCCCTCCCGTCCCTTTCAAACCGGTTCTTTTAACAAAAATAATAAGAATAAGAATAAAAATCAAAGTAAAGATAAAGATGACGATTCTTTGCTTTATCGTAAAGTAAACATTATAATCACTTTAATAATACATTATTTACATTTCATAAGATTCTAATAAGAATCTTAGTAATAAATCGGGTAGTAATGTCACGCTTCCGCTGTCCGGCTGGCATGGCAGACGTTCCGGTGCACATGTACGACGTCACGGCTTACGTGCTCGATTAACGAGTATATGCTGTATATATGTTTTGTTTATATAGTTTATGTATATATAACAATCTCTTTTTTGTAATATAGTTAAATAGTAATAAATTCTAAGAATTTTATTAATTTTATTTTAAACAGCTTTTTTATAGTATAAACATTACATTATTTACTATTTAAATATCAAATCGTTTTAACTATTTAATGGCTATTTAAAAGAATACCTTTTTCGATAATACTTTTTTAAAAACGTTTTTAAACAATGAAATCGTTTATTTATAAGAAAAAGATTAATATTAGATTTAGTTTAACGGCGATATATTCTTTATTATTTTCGGAAATCCTTCTGCTTTTCTTTTCTCTTCGATATACTTCGTTCTTCTTCCGATAAGTTCAATACTAACGCTATTGTATTTCTTGGTTAAGATACTATGTTAACGAGTTTTGTATTTATATTATTAATTTCTTGTTCTATTTTTAATCTTGTTTTTAATATAATTATTTAAAGTTAAGGTTGAAGAAAAAGTAAAGAAACGAAACAAAAAGTAATACTTTTTTTACGATTTGCTTTTATTCCAAAAAGTATTTTTTGCAATTTTACTTTGCATATCTTCAATTCTTAGGATTGCAAAAACGAATATGCTATACAAAAAGTTCTTTTTGTTCAAACCATAAAAATTAAGCAATTATATAATAAAGTTATATATAACATTACTTTTGTTATTTTTCTTTTCAACTTTTTTTTCTTTAGAATAATTCTTTTTTTTATTGAAATTAATCGATATTTTATTGTAAAAGAATAATATCAATTTTGCAAAAGTTATAAAAGAACTTCGAGGAGATTATAAATCAACAATTTTGATAACTTCGTTTTTAACTTTTCGTTTTTCGAATTTGGTAATAATTGTTATGTTAAAGATGATCGATTTTTTGTTTATAGGTATAATTTCCTAAATCTTTTACATTTTCTTTATTTTATTTGTTTGTATTATTTTAAAGTAATTAATTTTATCAAAAAGCTAAACGATGATATGGAACCTTAAACAAATTTGTAGAGTATATTTGTTTTTGAACATTTTAATCTATATACTAATACTTTCGATTTAAAAATGGTTCGATATATTTATATTATAAATTAAACAAAGTTGAAAGTTTAAAAGTATCTTTATATATTATATACACAAATTCCTTGTTTTACTAACGCGAAACTAGTACACTAATTGGTTGCAATTTATAACAATTTTATAAAAGTTAAATATGTTTATATTTAATACAATTATTGAAAAATGCTTAACGATTTTTCTATTCAATATAATTACTTTTTGAAATAATATAAAACTTTTAAACTTTTAATAATCCAAACCAAGATTATCGATGATATTCAATTGTTCAAAGATTTTGAAAACAAGATTTTCGATTATTTAATTCGAATTATAATTCTTTACAAAGATAATTGTTTTATTATAAAAGAGCTAATCAATAAATTGATTAAAATTGATAAAAATAAAGTTTTTATACAAGAAAAAAACAAATATTATACTTTTTAAAAACTTGCTTTTGTTAAAAGGCTATTCATTACAACATTGATTTATTCTTTCCAAACAAATCAAAACGCTAATTATTTTGGCATTGGTATAGTTCAATATGCTTAGCCCAAACTATTTTACTCGCTATGTAACACTTCGGCAAGATATACTAAAACTTTCAAAAGTTCAATCCTTGAAGTTTTCATTTGAAACGTTGCTTTTTCTTTTGCTTCCAAAACTTGTTTTCAAACATTGTAAGCAAGCTTTTATAAAATAAAGGCGAATGTTTTTATTGATTTCGCTATTATTATCGATGATGAATCCCTTAAAGACTTTTATAATGCTAAGGATCATTTCGATCTTTAAATATACGTTGAAGATATTGAATCAATATATCAAACGGAAAATATCTGTTTAAAAGTAAGTGTTTAAACAAAGACTTTTTTCTAAATGCTATTAGAAATATACGATTCTTCGATTTAATTAAACTAATGGGAGGTTAGGCTATAATCCTATCATGTATCCTTTTCAAAAACGGATACTTTTTTAGATCGAATGTTTTTTTTAATTTTGAAGCAAACGAATATATTTTCGTTAATATTATGCTTTTTATTTTTTTATTTTTATTGTTTAAATTATATTATTATTTACTTGAAACTTCTATTAGTATTAAAAATTATAACAATATACAGAGTTACATTATCACTCATTACACTTTTCTTAATCTTTCGATTGATGATCGAAAACAATCATTTGTTCCATTTCTTATTACAAATTTAGATTTTTATAATATTATATTGAGTAAATTATAGCTTTTAGAATCGTAAACAAAGCTTGATTGCTTTAATTGATACTTTGAGTAGCCTTTAAAACAACTATTTATATATTTGTTGAATCAAAATCTATTGTTTTCGAAGAATAATTTGAAACAAAAAAAGATCGATCGATTTGTATAATAAGATATTGATTAGAGAGATAATAAGTTCAATGTTTATTAACAACAACAAAACGCTTAGTTTAAATCTATTATTGTATCCATAATACAACCCTTCGATTTTATATTTGCGAAAAAACTTAACTTTTTTCTTTTTTTTTTTTTTCAACAAATATTCGAGAAAGCTCTTTAACAATTGCTTAAGAAAGCTTACATTGCAAAACTATAGAAACTTTATAAATTATTGCTTTATTTTTTGTTCAATATTATCGATATTTATGTTCTTATATTTATACAATTCGAACTTTTATATAAAAGATATAAATATAATGAGCTTTTTGTTATTACTTTTAACAATATCGAAGTTATTATATAAGAATATTGATAAGAATAGAACCAGAAGGATTAGCTTTTAGCCATTATAAACGCTTATCAATATATTGGATTTCAATTATATTTAAATAACGTTTTTGTTGTTATTAACGAAGAATCTTCAATTCCTTCGGTATATAAAGCTTTTCAAAAAGCTTTTTCCAAAGTCGATTCGAATATGTTATTACTTTATTGTTTATACAATTATAAAATTATATTGAAAGGTAAAAAGGAAAAAGCTTTGAAATACAATCCATTCTATAAGATATCGTTGGAATAGTTAAAAGTTGTTAAGGAATATCTAATTGACAATTTGGTTAAAGGATTTATAAAGCCTAATCAAGTTTTTTACGCAATACTTGTTTTGTTTATTCGAAAAGTTAATGATACATTTCGATTTTGTATCGATTTTCGCTTGCTAAACTCTTTCATTTATAAGGATCAATATCTTTTCCCTTTGATTAACAAAACGCTTATATATCTCGTCAATGCGAAGATTTATACGAAGCTTAACATTTGTTAAGTTTTCTATCGAATCAAAATGAATCTTGCTTTTAAGGAATATATTACATTTTGTATACATTATGGTTTTTACAAATGCAAAATCGTACTATTTGGCTTTACAAACGATCCAGCAATTTATTAAAAGTACATAAACGATATATTTTTCGATTATTTAAACGTGTTTTGCATTGCTTACTTTAACGATATTCTAATCTACTTTGAAAACAAAGAAAATCATTAAGTTTAAATCAAACTAATCCTGGCTCGATTCGAGGTTGTTGATTTTCAAGCCAACTTTAAAAAGTGTGAATTCAATGTTAAACGTATCAAGTATCTCGAATTTATTATTTTTATTGAAGATATTGAAGTTAATTTAAAAAAGATAAAAGTAATTAAGAGTTGAATATATTTTATAATTATTAAAAAAGTTCAATTATTTTTTGGTTTTTGCAATTTCTATTATCGTTTTATCAAAGATTATAATATTATAATCAAACTTTTAATAAAGCTTACCAAAACCAATACCCTGTTTTATTTCGACGATTTGTACCGCAATATATTCAACGCTTTGAAATAAAAGCTCACTTTCGCTTCTTTGCTTTAGTATTACAATTACAACTTTCCTTGTATATTTAAAACCGACGCTTCGGATAGAGTAATCGCTAATATACTTTCTCAAAAGCATGGTGATGATTGGTTACTCGTAATATATTTCTCTAAGATTATAGTTTTTGTTGAATTGAATTATAAGGTTCACAACAAAGAGATATTATCGATAATACGCTTTTTTGGTTATTGGAAATCAAAATTAACTAACTCTTTTTATTAAATTCGAGTTTATACAAATCATAAAGCTTTGGAATACTTTATAATTACCAAAGCTTTGAATGTTTAACAAGTTCAATAAACCGAATTGTTAATTGATTACAATTTCGTTATTATATATTGTTTCGACAAAGATAATCCTTTTATTAATGCTTTTATATATCGTATTAACGAGCTCGATGTATAGAATCAAACGAAAAAGAAAAATCGCTTTTAATAGCTTATAAAAAATAATCAAATCGATATAAAGATTATGCAGAACAATCTAAGAAAGGAGATCAACAATAATATATTGTTTATTATAAACCTGGCTTTTATCGTTTTTTATTTCAATATTATTAACTATATTCTTAATGTCAACCGCTTTTTCGATAGTTTACAAGCTTTACAAGTTGAGGCATTTAAAAGCTACAAATATTTTGCTTTTCAGGATAATCTATTATTATTCGACGATCGCTTAATGGTATTCGATTCGGAGAACCTTTGTATATTCCTTATTCGAAAGGCTTATGATTCAGTTTCTATAATATATCCTAGAATCAAAAAAACTTACTTTTTGCTGTTAAAATAATACTATTGGTTTGATATGTTTACAATAATTGTCCAATATATATGCAATTATTACGTTTACAAACGCAATTCTGTATCGCAAAATTATACTTTTGGTTTGTTATATTTGTTTCCTATTCTTGAACGAGTATAACAAAACGTTATTATAAACTATTACAATTTCAATAAGAATAAATATGATTACAATAATGTTTTTGTAATTATTAATCGATTAACAAAATAAACCATCTCCATTCTTTACTACAAAAAAGTTAATTTATATAAGCAAACTAAGCTTTATTTGTATTATATCTATCGATATTATAGAGCTTTTAAATCGATTATATTGAATAAAAGTCTTCAATTTATTTTAAAGTTTTAGTAAAAATTTAATCGATTGCTAAATATTAATATTAAGCTCTTTATTGTTTATTATCCTTAAATAGATGATTAAACAAAAATCTATAATTAGTATTTGCAATAACGCTTATGCCCATTCGTTAGTTATTATTAAGACGATTGATCGGAATTCTTGTTTATAATGGATTATATCCAATTTACTTTTCCATACAAATCTTTTAAAAGCTTATCGCTTTTCGAAGCTTTTTACGGTTACTTTTTATATAATAATTGAGATTGGGATATTAAGGATAGCTTTTCAACAAAAAACATAAATATTTAAAACATTTGCAAATTCGTTGAATATAATCAAATAATTATTATTTGCACTAAAGAAAGTATTTTTCGAATTCAAAAGAAGATAATCTGGTTTATTAATTCGCATTATTGTATTGTAAACTTTAATATCGGAGATTATATATAATTGAATATAAAGGATTACTTTATTTAGCGATTCTTTAAAAAGTTTGATTATTTTATTTAAAGTCGATTCAAGATTATAGATCGAGTAAATAGCTTTTTCTGCTTCGAACTTTCCGTTATTATAAAGATATATCCAATGTTTTTGTTTAACAAACTTTAGAAGATCTATAACGATTCTTTCCTTGGTTAGGTTTAAGAGCCTTCGCCGCTTATCAATATTACTAATGATTTTGAATAAGAAATAGAGAAAGTTTTTGTTATTAAGAAGATTTGCAACTCTTTACGATATTATGTTTTTTGGCTCAATATTAATGTTGATTTTATTTGATATTTCGCTTTTAATTTGAAAATTGCTTTTTACAAGTTACGTAACTTTCATCGAACAAATCTTACGCTGTTTAGTCTTTTTATTTTATTATTCGAATGGATCAAACTCTATAAGAATAGAGAAGATAATTACGATTACGTTAACAATAATAAATCTATATTCGTTGCTAATCGAATACGTTTCTTTCAAATCATTTTGTAGTCATGGTTATTTGAAAAAGTTTTTGTATTATATCAAATTATTGTTATTATTATTAATACCAATTAAAGTAACACAATCCTCGACGTAGTATAAAGAAAAAAGAAATCTTTAAAATAAATACAAAATAGTTAATCTTTATTATTTTATTTAACCAAAGAATAAACAAAACTATTAAAAAAGAAGAAAGAAATATTATCCATTTGAAACGAAATATTGTTTGAAATGCTTCGACTTTTAATTGTAGCTTTAAAGCAATCTTTTTCAATATTTATCTATATTCTTTTTTTCGTTCGAACTTTTTATACATTTGGTATTTTTCTAATTTCTTTTCGTGGATCCTTTTCATACATTTTTTCTTTTTTTTCGCCAAAATTCTTTTCAACATTTTCTTCGAAAATTTATATTTAAACTTTATTCGCAAAACTATTTATTTTTTCGTTAACAATATTGTAAGGAACAATCAAAGAAAAAGATAATTTGTTTTCGCTTTTTGTTTGTAAATTAACAATGCTTTGCGATATTTTAGAAAATCGTTCAATAATTGATCCTTCAAAACCTTTTTATATCTTTGCTTTTGATTATAACAAAGAAAACAAAACTTTTTTTTTTGCTTTAGTATAATATAATATTTTTTTTTCGAATTCTTTGCAAGGCAATTTCGCATATATAGCACATATATGCCTTTAAAATCTTCGAAACAATTATTAACAATAAACAACGATTTCGTTGATAACTTTAATAACGATTTGATCAACCCTTTGTACAATTTACGATATATCGTTTCAAACATATCGTTGTTATTGTTTTTCAATTAATTTAGAGTTTTCGCAATAAGCTTTTTATCGTTGTTATTGGTTTAAGCCGGCATTGCAAATGCTTGATTTTGTTGTTGTTGCTATTATTGTTTTGTTGTTGATATCCAGTTCTGCTATTACTATTGTTATTGTTTCAATATAGCCTTTTATTGTAAAAAACCTTTATCGATAAGATCTTGCATTAGCGATTCAAATGTTTAAATGTATATTATCGTTGTATCAAATTAATATTATTGTTTATTGCTTAAAAGAAAAAGAAAACTAACCTATAAGATCAATTAAAAAGCTTTGCTCGTTAAGATTATTATTGCTCTTTATTTGATCTTTTTCATTATTTTTATAATTTTGCTTCAAAGAAGAGAAAGAAGAAAAAAGAACCTTAACCACAATAAACATTTTTAATTTCGATTGTTTCGTCGTTAGCGTTATCCACGTATTCGCCGCATTTTTACATTGTTTTTGCTTCTTAGTAAAGCCTCTATTTAACAACCTTTTTATTATACTTAGCGTAAAATTGTTCGATTTACTAGTATAGAAAGATATACTCAAGAAAATAATAAATTTAATAAAAAAGTTGAAGTGATTTGGATATGGATTTAGGTTTACAATGAAAAGAAGCTTTTGTTATATACCTTCTTAATACAAACACCATTTTATTATTTCGAAATATTAAATAAGCATCTATTTTGTTACGAAATACTTATATACATACTACCGCTTAAAAATAAGCAAATATAATTATATACTTTGTAATAATAATCGCAAAGTTTACAATAAATGCTTTTTGCTTAATCTAATTGGTTGGCAAATGCCGTATAAAGTATAATACAAAATTATTAATAAATAGTTGTTTGAGGATAAGCTTTACTAAAAGGAAGGATAGTATTACATTTTCGCTATTCGGCTGGTATAGCAAACGTTCCGATGCATATATACAACATTACGGTTTACGTATTTGATTAGCGAGTACATACCGTACACATATCTTGCCTATACAGTTTATATATATATAATAGTTTTTTCTTTGTAGCATAGTTAAATAGTAGTAAATTCTAAGAACTTTATTGACCCTGTTCTAAACAGCTCTTTTACAGCATAAGCGTTACAAGTAAAAGGTTTGAAATGATATCTTTCACTCCTGTTGCTCCTTCCACCCCGGCTCTCTGTACCCCCGCTAAAAAGATTTGGTTTAAAGGGTTAAAAAATCCCTATTTATATATATAATATATAAAATTGCTAATTGTTAAGTAAAGAGATAGGATTTGCTATAAAAACGTGGATTTTTAAAAAGTTTAATATTATCAATGTTTTATATATATATATCAATCTTTGCCGGTATATTTGCATATAATAACGAATAATTTTTTGATCGCGAAGATCAATAATAATAAAAAAGTATAATATTCCCTTTTCGCTTTATATTATAATCGCTAATTATGTAATTATAAAAAGTGAAGCGTTTCTAGGCCGTTTTTTGGAATATTCTGAAATATATTAATCCTTAAATAACTTTGAAGTTGGCGCAAAATATATTTGCGCTGAAAACGGATTTTTTTGAAAATGGGTATACTTCGAAGGATTACCTTACAATAACAAAAATGAAGAGGAAAAAGAAGGAAAAGAAAATGGGTGATAATAATAATAGAAAGGTTGCTCGGAGATAAGCTTTCTTTGAGGTAAGGGTGGAAAGTGGGGATTGGAATAGTGGGATATAGGGGAAATACTATAATATTAATTTTTTGTTGATTATACTAATCGTGATTTGAATACTACGTAATTCCTGATCATTCGATAACCTTTATGATTCGATCCTTAACGTTTTGCATATTGATTAGTTTAATAAAGTGTTTAAACTTCTATCTAATAAAATTCTTAATAAGCCTATCTACTGATATATCGGCAATTGATAAATACGTGATCAAGAATCGCTTATTAATATATTCTTAACAAAACTATATATTCTAAATATCCATATGTTTAAGTTTAGTAAAGATTTTTTCATTTTCACTAATTATTAATCGGATTATTTGAATATTATTGCAAAAGATATTAACAAGCTTTTTTATCAATATTTTAATCTTTTTTAAAAGTCGCAATATTATTATTGCCTTTTTAGTCGATCTTTTTATATTTAAAAATTCTATCTTTGTAATCGAAATAGTAACTATATTTTATCTTATGGTTTTTTATATAATGATATTACTATACAATATGATTATATAGCTTTGAAAAAATCTTTGAGTAATTATATTATTTGTAAAAAAAGCATTTGAAAAGGTTATTATTTGAAATATATAATTATCCCCATAGTAAATAAAAAAGTATTAAAATCTGTATAAGTATATAATATAATGATTTGTTGTTATAAAATAATCCTTTAAAAGGTTAATATTATATTCGTTTAGTTTAAAAGAAAAGAACGCTGAATCGGCTTTAATTGTTATGGCCGAATACAAAATTGATTCAACTTTTTCCTAATATTCCTTTATTTTAGAAAAAGAAATTACATCTTTATTCTTTTCGAATACTATAATTAGAAATGGTGTAACTGCTTTTCCCTTTGTAAAACCAAATTTGCGAGCAATTTTGTCGATATAGATATCATATATTAACTACAATTTTTTAAATTATCGATCTTTAGTAATTCGAATCCTTAAAAACCATTAAATATCGCTAAGATCTTTAAGCTTATATTTAACTTTGATTTCCTTAACTATTTGATCCTTTTAACGTTTATACTTTTTATAATAAATCACTTGGATATTGTTAATAAAGAATAAAATGAATATATAGAAATCAGGAAATATAAAAATACAAAGCTTTTTTTTACACTTTATCATTTTCAAGCTGGTAAATATACTTATGAACTTTTTATACCAAAATGCAAAAAAGTTTTTTAAGCTATATAATATATAATCAAGAATAATGGATTTACTAGGTACCTTATATCTATCTAATATATAGTATATAACTAGATTTCTAATAAGATCTCGAAATACATTAACAAAAACATTTATAATATTGTATTACTTTGTTTCAAAATCATTCTTCATTATTATTATCATTATTATGCGAAAAGACTGCGCGGTAAATGTAACTGCATAAATCGATTCAATTATCACTATATCCTAAAGATCTTTTTTAACTATTAATTGTAATTTATAATAATCGATATAATCGCTTTGATTATTTTTATAAATAAATACTCATTGAAATAGAATAAGCTTTGATTTAGCCGATATTGTTTTAATTTCTCGCTAAATGCTTTAATCCTGTAATACTTTAATTTCGCGATTACAATCCATTTTGAACTAATGTTCAAATATATGAGTTCTAAGATTATAAAAAAACCTCGGTAGTGATAATACTATTGATTTTAGTATTTGTAGAAAATCCGTAACCTTGGATTGAATTAAAAGCGTGATTATCGATTTATATTTTATTATAGTAGCTACTATATTATATATAGTGATAAACTTATCATTTTGTTTATTTAACTTATCCTTTTGCCTATCAAACTAGAAAGTATTATAGAAATCATTTAATTATTGAAATCCATTTCTAAATCCGCATGATTAAACAATCATAGTACCAATGAAAATGTTAGTTTTGTAATAATCATTTGCTTATTAACGCAAACGATTTAAATGTTTGGTATAGTTTATTATTTGATATTTTGTATGATTAAAGATTATATCAATATCGTTAAACGCATCGAATTTAGTATACTCTTTAGTATTAATATTAAGCTTAAAAATCTTTATTTGCAAAGTATATAACCGTTTAATAGTTTTGTTAGATATAAATAGCAAAAAAGATCTTTTAAACGTATTCCTTTTTATAGAAAGCAATATTGTATCTTTCTCCTTGTTATTAAAAATTGAATGATTATTCGATTTATTATCCTCGAGAATATTATCTAACGTTGGTATTAATGATCTTAATGGAATTGTTGATTCTTTATAATCAAAGTTTATACGAGCTTTCTATAAATTAATCATTTTAAACGGACTTTTATTCTTCGCTATAAGTATAGTCAATAAGGATCTTGATTTACTAAAAACCGGCATTGATTTGTTGATTCTTATAACTATATCGGGATCTAATAAGGTGCCATATTTATTATTATGAATTAAGGTAAATAGCAAAGATTCTATCACCAAATTCTTTTAACCTTCCTGATCTTCAATTACCCTCGAAATCGAAGATTTAAAGCGTTTATAATTAAAATCAAAAGTATACGCGATTTCGAGCTTTTTTTGTATAAATCCTTTAGTAAGTTCATCATCCATATTCTTTAAAATAATGCTATTCAGCGATTTCGTTTGTTGAATGTTCAGTTCGATAACCAAATCCTTAATTATTTGGATTAGTATAGCGTTAATAATCTTATTATAAAGATTGTTTTCATAAATAAATCTTTTATCGAATCTAATATTTTGTATAATAATAATTTTATTAAACACAAAAATCCAAATATGAAAGATTGCTATAACAAGAATATATTCAACCAAATATTCAATATATATTTACGGGTTAATCTTATACTATTTTACCCTAATCCTAATTTTTTTTTTTTTTTAAAGGGTATACGCGGTAATCATACCTATATATCGTATTCCAATTGGAACAAAGATTATCAATAATCCTTCGTAATAGCAACAATAAGTATTATTTGTAATATTGCTTAAACCAGGAATCAATTATTTCATTAGGGTATTTCTAATCTTTTGTTTTTAATGGATTAATGTTATAAAAGTATATAACAGCAAAAACAGCCTTTATCTATATCTTATCCGGCAATCCAGCTGAAATGCACATTTTAATCTGTTTAATGATAATTTTTTGCCTTGCGTATTCTATTTCTCTATTAAGTTTATACATAAAGGAAAAAGAGAATTTAAGTTCTATATCCTTTTCGAAGATTTATCTCTTAAATGCAGTATTATTTTTGATCCTTATTATAAATATATTATTGTTTTGTTTAATTACTATAATATAAAGATTATATTTACAATAAACCTATATAACAAAATTCTTTAAAACTTTAGAAACTTTGTTATGCGTTTTCTGGATCAATACAAAGATAAAGATCTTTCTATTGTATATATCCTTGAATACTAGCAACTATAACACTTCGTTATAGGTATAAGGAAAATCGAACAAATTCTATTGAACTTTATAAAAAGGTTTAGATAATTAATAATTATTAAATAAGCATAAAACAATCTGTTTAATATATGTATATAAACAATTAATATATTTCATTCGAGTGATTCTTTTGATCTATACTCCTTTAACTATTTTAATTAAATATTTTAATGCTTTTTTGCTAAAATGCTTTGATCTTTTATATTATAAATCGTTTGATTTCAATTGAAGTTTTACTGTTTCGTATAATCGAAAAAAATGTTTATTAATCTTTTGGTTTTCGATAAGCATTATAATATTTATGTTTATAAGAAAATTAGATTTATTAGAATAGTTAAAACGAATATTATATTCTAAAAAAACAAAATTGTATTTTCTAATGTATTAAACAATAATAATGTTGTTAATTTGATCGCCGATCCTAATAATAACGTTAAATCTATTAAATCAAACATTTTTGTTACGAAAAAGGGTTTTGGATATAAAATTAATATGAAAACCAGGAATAAACGCAACATTAATCAATATAAGATCTGCATCATTTAGCAAAATTCCTTTAATTACTTTTTCGCTACGATCAATTATTGGTAAACTTGATGATCCTGTTTCGATATAGTTCGAGATATTGCTAGGAATATACTTTCCGTTTACTAGAAGGTTAGCATTATTGATAATGTATATAATACTACAATTATTCAATAAGGTGTAGTTTGCTAGTATATATATGAAAGTGATTATAGATGTAGCAAAAGCGTTAATACATTCGTTCGGATCGATAATGCAAAAGGCAATGTTGTAAAGATTTTTTCTTTATAAAGATCCATAAGGTTAATTGGTTTGAGTAATAAAAAACCATCCCTTTTTGATTAGAACGTTTCAAAAATTATTATATTTCTTGTTTTTGATGCATTCGTTAATCTCCTTAACTTGCTTTTCATTAATAATCCGAGTAGGCTATTTAACACATTTATTGGTAAAAGCTAGTTTAATTATACAGTATTCATCCGGTTTATAACAATGATCTGGATCGATTGGTTGATTTTCTTTACAAAAACAATGCTGAATGGCGTTGTTAGCGTTATTACCCTTCGATTATTGTTTTGATCTGGATAATTATTAGAATCCTGGTCTTTAAATAGCGAAGGATCCTTTTAGTAATGGATTACGACCCATTCGATCGGTATAATCAATGAAAAGATTATTGTATTATTCTAGGGTAGTAATATAGCATTCTTTTTTGTTTTTAATATTCAAAATAATTAATTGTTGCTCCAATTAATTTAGCGTTAATTTACTTAGTACTTCCAGGAATTGTTTATATTCACAGATTTTTTTGATTTTTAAAAGATTATAAACCGATGCTCTGGCGTAGAATAATTTCTATTCTTTACATTATTTAACCGGGTTAATCTATCTATTGCATGCATTATTTAAATAATCAATATACTTGGTTTAAATGATCCTTAGGATTGTTGAATCAATAAAAGTAATCTTTATACATAAATGAATAATAATTTATTTTAAAGTACGGTTTTGTATAGTATTCTAGAAGATTTCCAAAGCGTAAAATAAATCGATTGTAAATATAATCCAGTTGAACACATAGCGAAAGTTACTATGATTTTGGTTGTATTCACTCTTCTAAATCTTGTAGATTTTCTTTATAAATAAAAAAGTTTTTAAAAGATTCTTTAGTGTAATAGGAACAGGATCCGCAAAGAGTTTAGGTTTAGATATTTCATTTATTTCGATGTTAATATTAGTATATCGATTGTAAACTTCAAGGTTCATAGCATGTTGATTATAACGTTTACAATTCTTTTCAAAAATTATAATATCCATGGAAAAGATTTGGGGTGGATTAGTACTCAATTAATCACAGAATTAGTAATTAAAAGAATCAAAGATATCCGGATCAATACTATTCCAAATATACTTAGAGCAGTTAACGTTCTTGAATAATAAATATTAAAGGGACTAATTCGCTCGACTATTGAAAGTGATATTTGATATAATGAAGAGGATGATTGCTAAAGGATAAAAGTATAATAAAAAATGATTAGGAATCAAAAGGAAAAGAGAAATTGTATAATATCGATATTCGAATTGTAGTTGTTACAAAGATTTCGAATATAAACCGGGCTTATAATTATCACGGAGAATAGTTATGAATATATAATGAAATGATATCAAAAAGGGATAAAGGTATAAATATAAAATAGTAATTGTATTATTATCTATCCTTTTAAATATAAGATCTATCTACTTTTTATATATTATATATGAGTGATTATATATAATAATACGTAATCATTATATAGCTTTGTAATCATAAGAATCTACAATACTTTGATCTATAATATCGATATAGATTATCGTATTCTTGTATACAAAGTTTGAATCTTTGTAGAACAAAACGTAATATTGCTTTTAACTTTGTAAATCAAAAAGCAATTAATACTTTTGTACATCTACTAAAGTAAAGGCTAAAAGCCTCCGATGATTCTAATTTCAGCAATCCCAAAAAGATTAGTAAGCTTATACACCTATTACTAAAGGATCCTCAAAAGCGCTGTGTTTGACAAATACGTGCTTCGACAAAGCACGTGCTTCAACAAGCACGTGCGTACTACGCATTTAGCGTGACAAATAGTAATAACTTTTTGTTAGAAGCTATCATATAGAACCTTAGGTCCGTGCACTACGCTAAGCCAAACAGATAAGTAGAATCCCTTTCGGGATTTTACTTAAACTTTTTTATAAAAATCTATTATTTCTATATCGATCTTTAGTTTAGCATTTCGTAATAGAGATTTCTATTATATATTGCATTAAATTTATCGAATAGAACCCAAACAAAAAAACTATATATAATCAATCAATCTATTATCAAATACTTACAATAACGAACAAAAAACTTCGAAATCAAATAAATTAAACAAATCGGTTCAAACAACAATTTGAAAACCTATTACTTTTATATTAAAAAGAAAAAGAAACTTTATTTACAAAAAGAAAATCTATCGAAATCAACGAATTAGTAACAAAAACAAATATAAGCGAAAATCGGAAAAGTACAATTAAAAAAGCGAACGGACTTTAAAAACCAATTAGTAATATACAATGATTAAAATTGGATCTAAATAATAGCCCAATTAATCGAAGAAAACATACTATATTTGAAAGAAATAAAAATTTGATCAATTCATTGGATTTCGAAGAACTATTAATACTTTAAACAAAAATAGAGAATTCAAATCAAAGAAACCTAACAAAAAAGAAATCATCTCTATTATTAAACCTATCTCAAAACTTACAAAGAATAATTGTAGAATAATAGTAAAAAATCGAAATATTGAAAAAATGCGAAAAAAACCAAAAAAAAAGATTAACAATTATAAAAAAACAAATGGCAATATTTATATTAAAAAGAAGTAGATTATCAAAAGCAAAACCGGGAATAATTCGAATATCAAATGTATTTATAAAGCTTAAGTTTACAAAACAATTATTAAAAGCCATTAAAGAACCAATAACAATGTTAAAAACAATGAACGAGATTATACTAATATATAGCGTAACGATGTAGAATAGATTAAAAGCAAAAGTATTTAATTCTTTAGAAGTAGAAAAAAGAGATATAAAAATATGAATAATGGAATTAGAAAACTATTTTATTTTGGAAAGAATTTATAATACAATAAACCAAACAACAATAGCTAAGAACTATATTACAGGATTTATAAAACAAAGAATTCAAATGGTTAAATTTAATAATGATATAGCAACCTTTACAAAGTTTACAAATTGGATATTATTAAAAGATTGATTATTCTCAAAATACAGACTTATAGATATTGAATTGGAAATAGATTTGAAAATAACAAATATTAAAATGAAAGAAAAACAATTGGTATAAGATTGAAACAATTATTTCGAATCGTTATTGCAAAATATAATATAGTACAATAAAAAGAAATTAATAGTTTCAAATTACAAAATGAAATTAATATAAACTATTTTAAGAAAAATATATATAGATTTGAATAGTCAATTGCTAATAAACTATAAAAAGTTGAAAATAGCGGTATAAAATACAAAAAATTTAATCAAAACAAAGATTAAATTGTTTTTCAAAGTTATATTCAATACCAAAGCTTTACAAAAGCTAGTATTAAAAACAAATATAACAAATACATCAAGTTTATATATAACAAATAATAATCCAAACATATTAATTTAAAAGAAAAAAACTCAATATTCAAAAATATTACAAAAACAAAAAAAGAAAGTTTATACAAAAAAATCTTGCTTTTATTATAATAATATAAATCATTAAATAAGCGATTATACAAAAAAGCTAAAAAATTCAAAAAACAAGAACTTTTTTTGTTTATAAAAGCAATAAAGAAAGAGATTAAAGATTTTCAAAGTAATATTAACCAAAAAAAACCAAAAAAAAACTAAGAAGCAAACGAGAATATTAATAAAAACCAATAAATATTCAATTATTTACAAATAGCGAATATAAATTCAACTTTTCAAACAATAACAATTATATTCAAATCGAATATAAAAAACGATATTTATTTCGAAATCATTATAAATTCGAAAGCAATTATAAATTTTATTACAAAGAAAACAATAAATCAAATATAATATAAGAATTTAAATGTTTATTATTTAATAATAAAAAATGTTAACGGAAATATACTAGAACCAGCATTGAAATTAATATTAAGGGTTATAGAACTGGATTGCTTATTAATACAAAATCCAGAAATAACTACTTTTAAAGAAATGAAATTAATAATAGAAAATATTATATTAGGATTGTTATAATTAAGAAAATTCAATCCAAAGATGAACTAGAAGAAAAAAAACAATAAAATATATCAATCTATATTAACAAAGGATATAAACGAATTGATAGATCTAAACTAAGATACAATGAATAAAATAATATTCGCGTTATATTTATTAGTTTTAATAAATGATCAAATAGAATCCAAAAGAATATTACAAACAATCCCAAAACAATACAATAAATTCAAAAATATATTTAATAAAAAAAAAGTTGAAAAACTATTTTCGTATAGATCAGGATTAGATTACAAAATAATCTTAAAAAAAGGAACAATTTCATTATTCGAACCAATTCATAACTTATTAAAACATAAATTGAAGATATTTAGAAAATATATCGATAAAATAATATCTATAAAATTTATTAAACCATCAAAATTAGAAACAAAAATATTAATCCTATTTATTACTAAGAAAAAAATAATAAAATTAAAACTTTATATAGATTTTAAAAATTTAAACAAAATTATAATTTCAAACAAATATTCAATTCCATTAATTTTAAAGATATTAAATAAATTAGAAAAAACGAAACTATTTACAAAATTCAATTTAAAAGAAGTTTATAATTTAATACAAATATACGAAGAATAAGAATAAATAATAGCGTTTAAAAGCCGATTTGGCTTATACAAATATCTAATAATACTATTCGGTTTATATAATATATTAACAACGTTTTAAATATATATTAATAAATATTTATAAAAATTTATAAACAAAATTGTTATTATATACTTGAATAACATTTTAATATATTTAACAAACAAAATAGAATACTTAAACTATATAAAAACGATATTAAGAAAATTGAAAGAATAAAAATTATTTTGCAAATTACAAAAGTATTATTTCTATATAATAAAAATAGAATTCTTAGGTTATATTGTCATGTTAAAATGACGCGTTATATCAATATATAGCTAATTTGGGTTATATACTAGGTATATATCCGCACAGCGATATAACACCGTAATAGTTTACTCGTAATACATCTTTAAGATTGTTAACGCTTAAGGCAAAGATCTTACTCTATAGAAATGCCTTATAAAGTGAAACGTAGCGATTGGTTAATTAGTCGAAAATTGAAAGTAATCCATATGTATAAAGCTTCAAAGTGAGGTCTAATGGATCGAATCTTATTCGTAAGCTAATGCAGCTGATCCACTAGTAAAGGTGCCGGAGTGGATTCCTCAAAAATCCCTGAAAATGAGCAAACTCGAATCGAGTATTATACCAATGCGCTACTGGGCTCATAACTATCATGCCAAAATGACGCGCCATATCAACGTATGGCTAATTTGGGTTATATACTAGGTATATATCCGTACAGCGATATAACACCGTGATAGTTTACTCGTGATATATATTATATTAGATTAAAAGATCTCTATAGATTTAACAAAAATTAAAACAATTACAAAATAATCAACGTTGAAAAGTATATAAGAAATATAATCATTTTTAGAATTCTATAACTTTTATAAAAGATTTATTGTATGATATAACAATACAACGTTGCTAATAATATAGTTAACTAAAAAAAAGAAAAAATGGAATTAAAATAAAGAATATAAAGCATCATTTCAAGTATTAAAATAATCCTTTACAAAAGCACTATTATTAACGCATTTCAATGCAGCATTGATTAGTTTTCTAAAGATAAATGTTTTAATTAAAGCAATCTACAGAATATTATCTTAAAAACAAAAAGATAAGTATAAATATTCTATTGCATTTTACTTTAGAAAACTTATACTAGCAAAAATCAATTATACAATATTCGATCAAAAACTATTAGTTATAATAGATTCGATCAAATATTAAAAACATTTTCTAGAAAAAGTTTAACACTAAGTTATAATTATATCAAACCATAATAATCTAATACATTTTGTAATATCAAAAACCTTAACAAAAAAGCAAACAAAATAAATAATAATATTATCAATAATCGATTTCGTAATAATCCATAAACCAAAAAAGAAAAATCCGGCGAATAGCTCTTTTCGAAAAGCAAATTATCAAAGTAAAGAAATGAAATCAATATTATTATTGAAACTATAGAAACAAATATTGAATTTATTTTTATTATTGGATGGATATTAGGATAAACTACATAAAATAATAAATTGGATTAAAAAGGTATATAAAGAAGGAAGAAAATATATACTATAAAAAATTAACGAAATGAATAAGATTCGGTACAAATTAAAAAGATCAAAAAAGCTATTAATATTATAAACAAACAAGTTAAATAAATCAACAAAATCAATCAATTCCTTGAAACTATTAAAATGCTAAAATAGTTTAATAATAGAAATCAAAAAGTTACAAAAAAACAATCTAAACTCGATACTCCTAGAATTTTCAATTTACAATGGATTATAATATTACAATAATATATGCTTGTATATATTACCAAATAAAATATTATAGAAATTGCTATTATAAGAGTTTCATAACTTACTAATAATAGAATATTTCAGAAAAGCAATTACAATAGTATTAATGAAAAGAATACTATATTAATTAAGAATGAACATCGATATAAATGATTATACAAAATTATATTTAGCTTATCAAAAATACAAAAGCTTATATAAAAAGAAATTTGAAGAATTAGTTTTAATCCCAATCTCAAATAAATTATAAAAAGGAATATTATTAGATTTAATAACAAACCTCTCTATATCCAGATCGAAAGCAAATTTTAATAATAATAAAGATAAAAAGAAATTTTCCCTATATTTAATTTATAATGCAATACTAATAATCATATATAAATTAACTAAAAAAAAAAGATTTATTCCAAAGATATTAGTATAATATTTATAATAAATATTAAACCAATGATTTCCAGCTTTTAGAATACTATAAAAGGATTGTATTATTTGAAATATGAATCTTTTTGATATATCCAATTCAATTAATAATCGAATATAGAATTTACAAATCAAATTCGAAATCGATTATATATATGTTTATATAATATCCCGAATAAACATTTTGATATTTTTGTTTTAAATATAAAGAATGGCTATAACATTAAAAATAATTCGTTAATTAATTTGTTAAATAGTAAATGATTGAATTAATATTGTATTTTTGTTTTGGTTTTTAAAAGTTTAAATAACTAATTATAATTTATAGAAAGTTTAATTAATATCTTTATTTTTCATTTTATTAATAAATTTGAAATTGAAGATTTTTGTTTTGGATGGAATAAAATCAAAATGAATTACTTCGAATACATTATTTTCCATTAATCTATTAATCTTCTTTCGCTGTAATTTGATAAAGGAAATTGAATTATATATCGAAAAAAATAACTTATTTATAATATAGTTTTTCGATATCGAAAATGGTATTATATTAATAATACTTTGAGTTTGTTTCATTAATAAAATTATTATTTATAGTTCTATACAATAAAATGATTTAATTATTGTAGATTTGAACTATCTAGGTTTGTTAAGTATTTTAATTGTATATATTTCGTTTTTAATCGAAATGAGTTTGTATAATCCAATTCATTTATTAATATTATAATGGCTTTTTCTTTATACTAATATATCGAAGTTTAATGAAAGATTATATACTAAAATAGTATTAAATTCATTTTGTACTTTTAAAGCTTCGAAAATTTATTATTAAATATATATCTTTGTAATTTCCGTTATTGCTTTTTTAAATATTAATAATTGTTATATAACAATAAATGTTAAATCGAAATTGATCATTTTTGAATATATATCGAATATTAGAAATATAAATACTAATTCATCGAGTTCTGCAAAATTGTTGATTACTTTTATAATTATTTGTAATCTTATATTCTTTGTAAAACCAAATCCTTATATTTTTATATATATAATATTATAAACTCATCGAAATAAAAAATAATATTATTTAACCATTTCGATTAATTAATATACTTTAATTAGAATTGTTTTTATATTTATTTATTTATTTATTATATTTAACGTCTATATAAATTAACTAGGCTTTTGATCTCCCGAAGGGTACTAGAGACGGGTAATACACTAATGAATCGTAAACCCAAAAGCTTATCATTTAAGTATATATTGTACGATATCGTTAGATTGAAGTATTGAAACCGCTTTTTCTCAACGGTTTTTTATAACTCTAGTTTTGTTGAGCAATCTTTTTCCGCTATTTGAAGGAATATCCTGTATTGAAAAAATTAGTTTTTGCTTATTATACTTAAAAAAAGTAAATGTTAAACTATATAACAATTGTATTAGTAAAAAGCGTTAAAAAAGCAATTGTTATATTAGGTTGCAGCTTTTGTATCGTTGTATAAAGTATTGTACCGCGCTTTATAGATCGCATTTCAGATTAGGCTTCGAGGTAAAGCAAAGGATAAAAAGGGGGGAGGGGGGGTAAGGAAAGGGTCGAATAAAGCGCTACGTTGAGTGCTATCCGGGGTGCCGCTAGACTCTCGGTTGCAAAACGTAAAGTATCGTGTTATTGCAACAAAACGCTCGAACTCTTTTGAGAGAGCGAGAAGTTGTCGTATATAGTCATGTCCTTCGAATTGCTTTCATAATAATGATTAATATCGTTATATTATTAATAAATTCTTTACTAATAAAGTTATTATTAATATTATAAATAATTTGATTTAAAAGTTCTATATATATATCTATCTAGTATTATTTCAATTTATCTTATATATATTTCGAAGTTATTTCGGTTATTTATTATATTGTTTAAAATCGTATTGTTTTATTGATAATATAAAGGATTGGTTTCGAATCAATATATATAATATTAACAATAATGAATTAATTGAATTGAATATTATTGCGAAAATTAAATTTGAATTTGCCAAATAACTTTCCATATTTTTAATAATATTCATAAAACTTTATTAGTTTATTAATATCTTTTTATAGAATATTATTATATTTTGTTTATTGTAATATTTAATAGAATCTATATATTGCAAAATAGCTAAATCTTCAATAAAGTTTTCGGAGTTTTGTTTTTGTAAAATAGTATTCATTAATATTAATCAATTCTTGAATAAATTATTAAATATTAATATGCTATAATAGTATAAAGTATTTATACTTCCTAATCATTAGAAAATTTCCTATTAGTAATATAAGTGTATTGATAATATTGTTGTAATACGCTTTAAATTGATTTATATTAATAATTGAAAATAAAAAAGATGTTTTGGAATAAAGAATATGCAATTGTATATCTTTTATTAGCAATTCGATTTTGATGGATCTAATAGAATTTGTTGTATTTATTTCGAAAACAATTTTTGCAATTTTTATTATCGCTTTATTAAATAGGATATCTTTAACAAATGATTTGAATGCTTAGTATTGATTATATCCGATTATGGATTATTATATAGCGTTTATATTAATCATTATTCCCTGGAAATTTGTATTATTATATCTATACAATAGTTTTTATTTTATTATTTCTAATCTTATGATTGTATATATCGCGGATTTGTTGAATAAGTTTATTGCAATCTTTTTATTATCAATAGAATTAAAGAAACTAATTCAAATTTGCATGTTTTCCTTATATTCTTTTTCTTTTTTCTTGGTAATGTATTGTTCCGTATCCGGATATCGTTTCAAAAGAAATATATTCCATTCTTCGATGTTCATATCCTTATAATAATTATCGGGGCATTTTTTCTTTTTTTTAAAGATAAATATTTCGTATATTTAATTAAATGTAGTATTCGATTTTTTGAACTTTTTTCGATATTTTTAACAAACTTGTTCCTTTTTTTCCTTTATATATTTGTTGGATTAATATTTTATTTTTTTATAAATATAGTACGATTTATCTTTTTATTGTAGTTTAAAAAATGTTTTTGTAAATGTTTTTACAAAATAACGATTAAATTTATACAATAAATTGTTGTTCTTTGAACTATAATATTTGCGATTAATATAAAATTATTTTTAAAATTGAGGTTTATTATCTTATATATTAATTATAGCCCGAATATTTTTTTGGAGTATTGTAAAGTTAATATTAAAGATATAAAATATATTTCGATATACTTTAATATTTTAATAAACAATAATAATCTTGATAATAAAATATTTATCATTTTGTAATAATAATAATAAACTTTTAAATAATACTTTTAAATCCTTTATTATATTTTAAAAGTTTTTTAATATAGAAAAATCTAAATGTTTATTAATATATTAGCGAAATCGAATAGCTTTTTATTGATTGGTAATACGTTGTTAATATTAAAGTTCTTCGAAATTTCGTTTTATTATTTTTTAAAATTTCACCATTATTCTATATTCTTCGATTTTAACGTTATTGTAATAAAAATTCTTAGTATTGTTTATTAATATAAAATCAAATACTTTATTGAAGTATAAATCCGGAATACTATTCTTGAAATATTTGTGGATGAAAATACGATATTTATAATTAAAAGCATTATTTTTATTAAAGTATTTTTTTTCTTTATTGTAAGTTTTCTTCAATTGTATCATTTTCTATTTGTAATCCTTTTTGTATAGCTTTTCTTTTGGTTCTAAATCGGATTTGTTTTTCTTAACTTTTCATTTTTGTTTTTTATATTTTAATTGTAATACTCTTCTTTTCTTTATATATTTCTTCAATATACGTTTCGAAAAGTTAAAACGATTAGATTTGAGATCAAAATCGAAGGAATCGGAGTTATCAAGGTTGCTAGGATTAAATGCTATTTTTTGTTCCGTTTTTTATATATTGCTTTCATTCGATAATTGAAATAATATTGATTTTAATGGATCATTTTTATATTCGTTATTCTGGATCTTGATAAATAGATTATTATCGTTATTCTTATAATATTAGCTTTGAATATTATTTGTATTGTATTATTCGTTCTCATTGATTAATATATCAAAAAGTTTGTTATATATTACCTTGTTTTTTAATCTTTTTTATTAATAATTTAGGGAATAGAAATGATATTTGTTTATTAACTAATAGTATTAGTAAATAAAATATTTTGGAAAGTTTTGAAAAAAGCAAAATTGGTAATGAATCTTTTTTTTTTAAATATTATCCTTTTGTTTTCTTTTTTTTAACTTTCTTTGATAATAAATAATCTATATTCTTTTTAACTATAGCTTTTATTTTATAAAATCATTAAAAAACGAAAAGTGATTTGAAATGAATATTAATATTATAATAATATACAATTTCATTATTTGTTTATTTATGATATTTAATTGTTTATAAAGCAACAAATAATACTATTTATACTTTAATTCTATTATTCGTTTCTGAATTTATTTATACTCCGCATTTGTTTAATTTCTTTTATAATCGATATAAAAGGTTTTCGCTAATATTCGCGAATTGAAATAATAAGAATCTTACAAATAATACTTTATAATCTTCGAATATATATTTATTTAATAAATCTATTTGTTATTAATAAAAGTAATATTTATATTTAACGAATACGCGAATATTATTAAATATTAACTTATCGATTACAATCCTTTTTTTGTAAAATTCTTGCCATTCGATAAACAATTGATTATCGATTTCGCTATAAACTATTAATTCTTTTAATAATACAAATTCATTTTTCGAAGAATATAAACGAAGTATATTATTTACGCTTTTTGGCGATACTTTTAACATTTTTATATTGTTTATATTGTATTTGTAAAAATGTATAAATATTGTAATATAAAAATGTAAAAATGCAAATAAATAATAAAATAAATATAAAAAAATGATTTTATTATATAAAGGAATTGTAGAGTAAATACAAAATAGTTGAGTATAAAGTGGTTTTTAATGATAATTTTCGATTTCAAGTTTTAAAGTTAATAATCGGCCGTTTCGAATAGAATTTGGTTTACAAATAAAGTTGATAATATTGAATCAGAATATATTATTAAAAATGAAATGCGATTGTAGATTGTACATAAATATTATATTAAAATTTGTATCTTTAAACCTAAATATTAAGTAAAGTTATAATAAAACTAAATGGTCTATGCATTAAAAGTATTATATTAGTATTATTATATTAATATATTGTAGTAGAATATAGAATAAAAAAGTATAGAGTAAAAAGTATAAAGTAAAGAATTGTATAATTTTGCTTAGTTTAAGTTGATATTATAGAAATTGTTAAAAACGTGATATTTTAATTATTAAATTCTAAAAGTATAAATAATATTGTTATAATTAACGTATAGAAATCGAATAATCTATTAAGTATACAATACAATCGATTAATAGATTGTAATTTCTATATCTATATATACAAAAGCAATTGCTAACGCAAAAAAGTTTGTATTTCTTCAAAATTGATCTTTCGAATTCGAAATTCTCGTTTTTTAATTTGTGAATTTACATTAATTAGTATTAAAAAAACTATAAATTCAAAGAAAGAACTTCGATTATATATACATAAATAAAATTGTTTTTTATATATTTGTAATTTAATATAGTAAAAACGATTCAAAAATTGTAAAACTATAATACAAGTAAACCTATTTATATTCTTTCCTTCTACTAGTATTGATGCACTAATGGTACGGTCCCATGATCACATGACCTTCGGTCACATGATCCCAGTTACCTATCTCCTATGTCCGACCATCGGTGGTCACGTGACCTGCGGTCACATGATCCATATTCCGACAATTCAATTTCACTAATAGTTTTTTTTTGAATTTATTAAAACCTAGAAATTAATTTTTTTAACTTAAACATAATTTAAACAATGCTTCATTTAATAATAAATATCAAAATTTAAACGTATCGAAGAAATTCAAAAATTAAATAAACCTAACGTCTTCGGATAGATCGTATCTTAAAGTTAAACAAGTTAATAAAATCACTAGCAAGGATTGTTATTAGTTTCCGGACCTGATAGAACTCTACTTGTATTTACTCGTAGATAGATGATTTATGCTTGTATATGAAATCAAACAAATAATAAAGTAGATACTGTAAATAACAGATACTTTGGTAAGATGAATCAATATCTATGTACATATATATTTCTATAAAATCCCATTCAATCCTACAAAAACACTTAGTCTCTTTTCTCTTCTTTTTAGATCTTAGTATTTTCTTCTGATTCTGCTTGTTGCTACGAGTATAAGCGACCGAGAGCCTCTCCGTTGTTGACAAACGAATCTTTCATTATCTTTTACATCATGTGTTTGTACAAAATACCATAGGTTGTGATTGTTTTATCAAAGGTACGGTACTCATTGCACACCTGATCTCTACAACTGCCAACTGCCAACTGCGACAGCCATGTCCGACTCAGAAATGGACGAAGATTTGAAGAGAGCGATTGCTCTATCTTTGGAACACACTTCATCGCCGGTTCCAATTCATGGCAAGAACCTTATTGATCTCACTATTTCAGAGGATGAGGAGGATGAGGATGATGACGATGATGACGATAATGATGGCCTTGATAACCTTGATGACCTTGATGCACCTGTTACGACACATTTCAAATTCTCACAAGCTCAGCATGTTCATAATACTAGCACAAATACTAAATTCGACACCAGTTCTCATGGTAAGTGTACATTTTCTTTCCAACAGTTTTCGACTTGTTTATTCAATCCGTCTGATCCTGACTTGCTGTGTAGTGTCTAGCGAGCCGAGCGGCACAATACTCAGTAACTTGAATCAAAAGCAAGTGGAGGAAGAGCGCATAGTAATAGCTCAATTGGGGGGTAAAACACCAAGTTACATTTCCAAGAAAAGAAAGGCATCGGCTTCCTCGCCGACATCTTCACTCAGTGGATTTCGTCAGCCAAAAATCTCTCGACCTGGATCAACACTCTCCGAAGAGACAGATGAACACCACCGTGACAAGTCTGCAGATCAGAAGTCCCCCGGCAATGGAATAGATCATGCACTCGATGGTTCATCCCGTAGACCCGCAAAGCCAGAATCAGATACAGGCATAAGAACCTCCGTCACCCAAGGGGAGCAGCCCAGAGATATTAAATCGGGAGGTAATGTCTCAGGCGCGGGTATTCAATTTCCTCATGGAGTAGTGAAAAAAACCTGGGCTGATGGCTTTCCCCGTGAGGATGATATCAAAATTGAAGAGGTTCTCCAACACTCAACTCTTGATCATGCCATACTAAGTACCTTCCAAATGGAACCTGATTGGATTGTATCAAAACTCTTACCTACCACGAAAGTTATCTGGGTCTTACAAGCAAAGACGGAAGCCGAAGTAAGTACAATGTCTCAAACCTACATGCATTTGGTACTTGCTCAAAACATTTCTTGGCCCCTTTTTCAAGCATCTGCATGTTGGCTTTTAATTTTCAGATCTATTATCTATATGGCCGAGTGGTATATAGTTTCTTATCTCCTTGCGCGGCCAGTCCAAGAAAGAAAAGCTATTTCCCAACCCATAACCACCATATCAGAGCGTTAGATGAGTTTGACAGTTCAGACTTATACGGTAGCTCAGAACCATTTGGCATCCTAAAAGATGGACTTGAAGCGATCGTGTAATCTTCAGACCTTTCCAATTGTTCCTGTTGCAGTCTAACAACGAACCCGATTGGCATAATGCATTCATTTCGTATATCAATCTACTTTCGACATCGCATTTCTTTCGAGTATGAATTTGGTTGAAACATCATATTTACACATGTTCATAGCTTTCCGAAATGCGAAAGCTTTCAGATCTGAACTGCGGCCCCGACTGTTAAGAACTCAGGATTCAGCATCAATACAACATGGATTTCAAGTTCTGTCACTACTGGAGGATCGGGATGAAAGTCATGCACTGCGTTTTAGATGCTATATCGGCTGATATCTTTTAGAAACTAAACTATCAATCATCGGCACCAAAGACTTTTCGATTTTGTTTCCCTTCAATGGAAGGCAACGTTAATACCATGCACTCAAAACTCCAACTCCTGGCGCATCATACACATCTACGACTAGTGATACCCTCTGCGAATCTGACGCCATATGATTGGGGAGAGGGCGGTGGTGTTATGGAAAATGTGAGGGACTAGCCGTGCTTTCAGGACTGGAACTAATACAATTCGACCAGGTCGTGTTTTTGATTGATCTTCCAAGATTGCCCAATGGCGAGAGAGCGCTTGAAGACCAATTAACACCGTTTGCAAAGGAGTTGCTGTACTTTCTTGGAGCTATGGGACTGCCGCCCAAGACATTGCTGAGTCTCAGAAATTTCGACTATTCTAACACGAATCATCTGGCACTTGTACATTCAATGTGTGTTCATTCCAGATCATACCCCCTTCGAAATAGACCTATTTTAACCCAAATCAGCGGAGGGTCTCATTCTGGAATGGAATTGCAACGAACCGGCTATCCTGGTTTAGGTAGATCTGTAAGTAGCCTTGGGCTCAGTACAGATCAACCCTTGGAGGTTGATTTCGTAGTAAGCTCAGACTCATTCATCATTTAACAAGATACAAGGTACGGTACATTGGACACTAACCGCAACAGACTGCGTCTATAGGTAGTCTCGATGACCGCTTTCTTCGAACAATATATTTGGCATCACAGGGTAAGCATGTTATTCTGACATTTGTATCATTTCCGAACTTTCCCCAGACTTTAATTTATGACCTGCCTTATCACGCGGATGACAACATCCGCAGAGCCCGGATGATATCCGCAGGGTTCAAGTGGTCCCTCTTATACGAGCACATACCGTAGTTTTTTCTCTTATTTTGTCGCTTAACCGGGAACTGAATTATAATACTGCTACATAGGTGATAATGGATACAAGGAATACAAGTGGAGAACAGAAAAGTCCAAAACGAACACCGTGATGGAGAGACAGCTCTCAGAAGAAATTGGGCGCCAGTTCCGCGTGTATTTCCCCAGGTATGTTTACCAACCTGGCAAATTGGTGACAGGTAGGGATTGCCTATTGCAGTATTATTGAATACCCATACAGCAAACAAACCATTCTAGAAAGCAAGGGTGGTACAGATGTAAGAAAACTACAGATTCGGAAACGAAAGATCGTTACTAGGATAATTCCAATTATCACTAACTTTACAATTTACAGGCTGCTGGCACGATTTGCTTTCGATCGAAGTGGTATAACGCGAATACCTTCCCAAGAAACATCATGCGTGATAGTCAGAGTCGGAGAAGAGGGCTGTTGATGCACAACAAGATGCTATTCGTAAGATCCCGAGAGGCTCAACAAAGTTCACGGCCTATCGCATGGGCATATATTGGTAGCGCAAATCTTTCCGAAAGTGCATGGTGAGTACTTTCCATTTGTACAAAGTATATGGGCTAGATATTGGCTCACCGTCTTTGCTCGCAAGCATTAATTTGTATGGGCAAAATGATTTGGTTGGTGGCAGAACCAAGGCGGTGAGACAATATTGAGCCCATATAACTCCCCGTAAAGACACATAGCACCTTATCTCCCCGAAATTTCGATACAGCATGATAATGCCAGCGCAGACTGCCAGCTAACCTACCGATTTCAGGGGCCGGATGGTGAAGGACCGAGTAACAAAAGAGCCCAAGTTGAATTGCAGAAATTGGGAGTGCGGTGTTTTATTTTCCGTCCGCTTCACCGATCTGAATATACCTGCTGTCGCTGAACCGGGCATACCGAGCATGGGTGCTTATGGTGGGTCTATCCCCGTGCCCATGGTTTTCCCGGGCAGTGTGTATGGATTGAAGTCTCCCTGGTATTACGACGAATATCCTTGATCAAGCCAATCCTCCGTTGCGACGATTTTCCTATTGGATATCTGGAGCTTCTATAATGTCAACCCTCAGGTGAGATCCATGGATGAGGATGCCCCCCCTACAGCCCATAGCCTGCGATGGCGCTATGGGCCTAAGGTCTTAGTTTGAACAAGTGCGGTGTGCCACGTGCTGTTGGGCATTCCACATTCTTCTATACAACTCTTTCATGATAAGCATGCAGTCTAGCATGCAGATCTGCACAGTACAACATCCACAACCGCTAGGGATGTGTTTTTCTATGAAACGTGTTCGTAGTGTAGTGTTCATGAATACTCTAGTAACTTTACCATGAAGGCCATCCTTTGATTTGGAGACAATGCGGAGAAAGTCCTGGCCAGTACCTTGGCTACGTTGAGAACAATGGAGAAATTCATCATGGTACCATGCAGAAAGAACCCTTGACATAGTTGTAGCGTCGCCGAGATAGCGATATGCTACTTCATGAAGAACGGTGAAGAGAACCTGCTCCGAATACGGCGAGCCGTTCTCCAGAAAAATTGTACCGGTAATGCAGATCAATTGCCGACGCTGTTGACATCCCATGGGGAGCTTGATCTCGTATCGATATCGATGGGAGTACAGTAATGAAATCACTTCATGATTTGCTTATCTTCCTGAAGATCAGTATTTATCTGATTCGAGAGATGCAAACCCAGCATTGCCATACTACACAGCCTCATGGCGGACATTACACCATCCCATGTACGGCATTTGCAGGCAATATTTCACTGTGCATGACGAAAGGCTAGCATATTTTACATTATCAGTGACCCCCAAAGATATCATTATGTTTGAAAGGAATTTGAATTTTGATTGTACATGCGAGAGTGCAGTACTGTCAAAACATGCTGCTATATGGCGTAAATTTGCGATGTTCGTCCATTGTTTTACCTGCACTCATTATCCAAACACTACAGCCAAGAAAGGCACGGCGAGCGAGGTATCTTTATCAGGCAGACCCGGGGTTTGGTTTAAATCACTTCCAGCTCTTTTTCAAATCAACTCACAGACCGCCCCTCCTTCTCATCTCATAGACTCACGGACTCATAGGCTCATAGACTCATAGACTCGTCTCTAGTCTCTAGCCTCTAGTCTCTGGTCTCATACTGTAGAATCATAAGCATGAGCCCACTTAAAGATCACGGACATTATGTTCAAACACCGCATCTCAATACTGAGACAGCGTTGGAGACAATTCAGACCATAATGTTTGGAGGAGTTGGAAAACATTTGCACCTTGGCAAGATTGCAGCTGCTCGACATGGACACGACAACTTCACCCCCATGTTCGGCTACTGGAGCCTTTCGAAACGGCGAAACCGATGATTTTGTCCACAAAGCTTCAGCGATCTTCACTGGCATAATTGCCGATCAATCTGCGCATGCCACCTTCCCACTTTGCTCACTTCAGCCGTTGGGCAGCTGTGGTTCTCCGTATTCATATCAGAAACAGCAAGGGTGTCGTGTGTAGCGCTTGACAGAAAGGCCACTCAGGAAAGCGTCTGCCATTCCATGAGATTTGCTCTTGCTAATTTTAAAGAAGCATTGGCAAGGACCACGTCAGTGAGCGCCGGCGAGATGTGCCAGGGTTACACAAGAGTTTGGTGGGGGGTATTCAGTCCATTGTACGGTAGTTGGGGTCGAAGTCGGTACTGAAATCTGGTGCAAATGAATGTGGACAACCCCCGCTGCTCTAGGATCTGCCCTTGTTTGCCCTTGTCTACCCTTGTCTGCTTGCGAAGAGAAACATGAGACCCAAATCTTGATTGGGCTCATTCAATGCCCGGGAGAATCTCGGTCAAGCAATATCTGGCCTGCTCAAATCTCACCAAATCAGACACTGCGTGCATCTACGAATAGAACCACAGATCCTCAGCAGACGTGCATTAATTAAGTCGCCTTGGCGCGTGTCATTTTTTTTCTGCTCTAATTTGAAGAGTCAGGAGTCAGCACTCGCCATAGGTGGACATCCAGGCAAAGTTGCTCGACAGCCAATCTTCAATCTTGAATGTTGAATTTTGACGCAGGGGGGAGGGGAGCAAGAGTGGGGAATCATCAGTCGTAGCATCGATAATCCTCAAAACACTCCCATACAACCTTGGTTCAAGCTTGGCGGGTGTTGACTGCAACTGGACTAGCTGTTTACATAATCATACGATAAAAAACGGTAAATACCCATTTCCACTACGACAACTACTACATCAATCGCAGGCGATCGATGCTATCGCGGATGAAGGTACATGATTGGCTGCGTTGGAGTACCCAGCAACCCAGCTATCTTTGCCTAGCCGGACTGAACCGGTGATCGAAGACCTTAGAATCGATATCATAGCTCAACCCTCTATGTTCAATACACTACTATTATTGGGAGACATGGTCTGAATAGACGCTTGGGTACGGCTCGCTTACGCTCTAGGCTCGAAGCCCATCCAATAGAGCGTGATGTTGTATCTGCGTAGAGCAACCCAGGATCAAAAATCAGACAACCTATCTCAAAATGTCTATGCCACGCATAACTCTGTGTTGGGGATGGCACTGATCTATATTCGTAAGTATAATCGCGGCCTGGATCTCTTCTCTGTCTGTATTATTGTCGTGAGGGATTTGGAAGGCCGCCTCTCAAATTCATCCGGATCAAATTCCGACTCGTCGATGCTTGGCTAAGCGTCCGCACTCGTACAATGTCACGGCTTCGCCACAATTCCCGTGAAGCTTCTGTATTGAGGATAACTACGTTGGTGGCGTTGTACACTACCCACAAGTGCTTTTGGGACTTCAGAGCACGCATCTGGTGCATCAAATGCTATCACTGTCATTTGATACCACTGAAACTAGTGACCTCCGATCACTTCACCATTCAATATTTGGAACTTCCTTGATCTCTCATGTCCATTCATTCATAAGTGCACAAAGAGCGTGCAAGTTACAAGCCATCTCTGCAACGCGGAGAAATAACGCATGCTTGTGCGTATCCGAACCCATACTGCGTACCACACATACCACACACACACAGACTCTCCCAGTCAGAGATACCGTAAAGTTCATCGCAAAGGCTAGAATTCGATTTAAGGGATGGGAAAAATGAACGTTGTTCTTAGCTCTAAAGTCAAATCAAATTGCCGTCAAAGTTTATGCTCGGATCTTTTTATCATATGCGTGCTATATTGGTTCAAAGTCCACCAGAATCTGAGAATCAGAAAACTCTAGTAAACAAAATCAAAAGTTAAATCACACTAAGTAACTGTAGCGAAAGGCCCAGGCGATGCCTAAAACATAGGCAGGTGGTTGGTTACGCTTTGAATATGGTATTATTAGGCGATGGAGTTTGGGCTGGTGTGTAGTAACTGATGTACCACTTGCTACTAATGCTCAAGTCACTACATACCGAGCGAGTACTGGGTCGTAGTATACTTGTTAACAAGAAAATAGGGTGCTAGACTCGCCGCAAAATACATATATATATGTGTGTGATATGTAATATGTATATAGTTCTTCAAGTTCCACGTTGGAGGATTATCAATCTAGATCCAAGTTCCATGGCGATACAGTAAAACATGTGCTTGGATTAGGCTTGTTGTCGCAAACCAGGGTGATACACAATGAGGGGAAGAACCAGATGAACCACTATTGGTCATAACGGATCTCAGAGACAAGGAACTTGTAGTAAACTTGTTCGCCTCTCAAAATTGGGATCGGCCATTGAGTTTCTCCAATCCGTTGCGGCGTTTACCCTCAGGTGCATTCCAGTGTTTCCCGAGTACAGAAGACTGAAGATCTCGTTTGGAGGACCGAAAACTAAGCTTCATGCGCGTTCGTACGGTACTCCTTGCCGAAAAACCTCGGTTCATTTCAGAAAGTCACACTCAGTAAGTTTGAAAAGGTATGTGTGTGAAGATGCAGGCAGGACCTGCTACTGCTTGGGTACCAGAGCGTGCAAGCTGGTGAAGGGGGACAGCTCTGTAAGTTACAAAGAATCTACCGTCTGTTCTTCACACTTTGAACTCTGCCTATTCTATCAGATGTATTCAAGATGTCTCAGATTATTCAAAACGTTCAGGAACGCTTTATATGCTACATACTACTGTCCAACGTCCTGATGCGTCGAATATGTGACCACTGCAGGGAGTATTTCATCTTCTCGACCAACTGCACCCACGAGTCCACGACGCTTTGCCATGAGGAACTGATCATAGCGACCGCAGTACATGCCCAGGATGAGCAATGTACGGACTTCAAAATGCTAAATTAACTTTCATTTAGATAAGTTTATGTGCGTCTTTGACACTTCCTAACGGCAACTTAAATGAGGAATGGTATAAACTTTCAAATATTTGAGTTTTCTGGCTGTCAAACCACCGTTTATTGAAACCAATAGAAAGGGGGCCTTTCCTACTATATCTTTTAGTAAAATAGTAACACGTACCAAGCATTCTTTAGACTAATATTTCTCCGAGAACCGGTAGCTGTGGTGTCTTCCACCGGTGGCAGTCCCATCGCCTAGGAAGACCGTACCCCCTATAGAAGAACTACCGGTACTTTCAAGCTCGAGGTCTGTAATGATGCTTTCTGTCGAGTGTCTATGTGGAAAAAAAAGAGCCATCTAATCCTGCAACATTTTATTCCTCGGTGTTTCATTCATCCGACATGTCAAATATCGACATCAGCTCTGGTGAACCCATGCTGCGTATTCGGTATTGTTTAGGCTAACTATTCCTCGTCGATCTATTCTGGAAACAATCTACAGCGATGCTGTGTATGAAATTAAGTCTCCAGATTACAGGCATAAAGACTGACTACGGAAATTTCCCACTTCCAAAACGACCGAATCCTAGCACCCAGTGTGAGCGGAGAGGGCACGAATGCACCACCATCATCACAGGCATTGTAATTACCACACGCTTGTAGGGACCATCATCCAGGCGGAGTATTGACCCAAGGACTAGTGACTAGATATCAGACATCATCCATCCGCCATTTCTCTTCCTGTGCAGACGGTGTATTTCATCGTCTCTCTTGGAAACCCGAGCCTGGGCCACGGACAGCCCTGATCTTGAATGATACCTGAGTCTTGACTCTCGAGTCCCTGCATCCCTAAGTGTAACACAGCTCCAAAGTTAATATTCGCAGATGCTGGTGCCGGCGATGAACCATTCAGAAAACAGCCGGGCCCCATGTCGCTAGCTAGCTGGCTGGCTAGCTATGCACAGATGTGATAGCATTTGGAAAGCGTACACACAAGTCATACCTAGTCCTTTGCCAAAAAGTCTTGGTATGTCCACTTCACACAACCTCAACCTCGATTTCCACCCGCTACCATGCATTACAGATTAGGACGAAATTGGTTTCGTCGAAATCAAAGACTTGTACAAAGCGATCATGTTAATGCCTGGCGTACCACTAAGTCTGGAATCATCGATGTCCGTCTGTTACAAACTCCACTTTTCAAACGTTTCTTTCCTCACTCCTTCCCTCCTTAAGTTAAGCGTGCCAAATCCGCAGCTTTATGCTCTTTACTAAATCATGTGAGATATAATTTAGCTCAATTTCTCCCCCGCAACTTCTCTCTGCTCAATTGCTCCTTCGATTCTTGATATTTGCCTCTTCACCTAACAAAAAGCTTCTTATGGACATGAAAGTAACTTTTGCTCGTCTTCATCTTCGTTCGAATAGAATCATTGTCCTCCCACGCCGTTCATCAATCGAGAGCATTGATCGAAACCCTAAGCCCTAATTAGTTTGCACCGACTGCTAGGTCGTCATTCTGATCCCAAGAACATCCAACATCATCACCGTTCCAGAAAGAAAGAAAGACAATACAGCTCAATACGCCCAATACCTCAGCATTATACTTTGTCCACAGCCTTATTCTCACCATTATACTTTATATTAGGTCGTTGCCGCCAGGAACGTGTGGAGCGGGAAAAGCATTAGTTCTTTCTCTCTCCCTTTCCCATCTGACCTCATCGGAATTCGAAAATTCGATACTCAAGCCTCGCTGTCAGTTCTTCGATATTATAAACTCATTTGTTACACAATCGAGCAGAAAGAGGAAACTGTCACCACGACACCACCTCCTCTCGCCCGTATCTTGCCTGACCTTCTTTCCTCACTCAATCGTTGTCGATACACATTTCACCCTTATACTTGATCATTATACCTTATACTGTACCAAACCCAAGATCCACGATGGCATCGACAGGCGGTCTCATACCTATGCCTATGCCGGTTGCAACGTCAGGTACCCTCGAGCCGACCTGGCAGGGGTACATTGGTAACACAACCGATGCAATGATGCTCCTCGAAGCTTGCTTTGCAGGATCCCTCAACCATCTCGCGCGTCGCCCTCATGACAAGGAAAGACCGGATCTCATCAAGAGTGGTAACATTTTCATACACGAAGCAAACTCCTCCGGAGTAAAACGTTGGACTGATGGTATCACATGGAGTCCAAGTCGCATGGTCGGAAACTTCCTTGTGTATCGAGAGTTGAATAAGCCATTCGCACCAGGAGAGAAGAAGAGAGCTACAGCGAAAGACAAGAGACAAGGCATCCAAAAGAAACGTGGTGGTGGTGGAGCAAATCAAAGTCGCGTTTACTCTTCTGTGCATGGAGCCCTCAGCAAAGATTTAGAACGTTCATTAGTCGGCTCCCTAGTTGATTCGTACGATTTCAAGGAGGATGATATTTGTCTTATCAAAAAGACAATTACCATCAAAGTTCGAGATCTTACTCACCACATTGTTTCGTACTACACGATCGACGATGTTGTGTCTGGCAGACTTATAACTCCCCGGTCGGAACCTCGATTCCAGCACCTCAAGCCGCGTAGGGATATCATCCAAAGCAAAAGCTACAAGCACCCTCCTGATGATCCCAACGTTTTGAACGAAGACGATGACGTGCGTGAAAATCACTCATCCTTTCAGAACAATTCGGGTCGAGGTGACTTCAACTTTGCAAATCGAAATGCGCCGCGACTACCTGCCCCATCTATGAACAACATGGCATATCAATCCAACAACTTCTTCGCCAACAACCACTACGCGATGGGTGTTGGTTCCACATCATATAACCTTGCATCATACAACGGAAGCCTTCCTGCTGTGACCTCAGGTACCAGCTCGTATAACGCAGGTCTTTCTGGGGCAATTCCAAATTCAGTATCTCCTTACAACGGGGGAATTCCTGCAACAAGTTCCAACGGCGGCTCTTCTTATGCTCAATACGCACAAGTTCCCGGAATGTACGACCAAAAGCCTGAAGCATACGGCAACGTTTACAGACAACAACGTCACAATTCCAACTCCAACATGAATACAACGTCGCTTGGTCATCGACCATCAGGTTATGGCCAACAATCGCTCAGCTCTGGAGTACCTGAGATAGTATCTGGCATGTCCGGAATGATCCAGGGTCAAATGGGCTCAAGAAATCCACACGAGACTGGGGTGTCTGGAATACCCGGAATGTACCAGGGCCAAATGGGCTCGAGAAATCTCAATGAAACTGGATACACTCCTGGAAGCATTTATCAATCAAGAGATACACCTAATACTCCTCATGGTTACTCTCAGCCGCAACGAACCTTGCCAGCGTCCAATCAAACATACAACCCACAAACCGCCAACCAATACAGCCAGCATATGGAAGCCTCGCCGGGTAACGCCAGCGCTGGCCACGCCCATTATATGATGAACTCTCAGGCAAGCTGGCCATCTCCAAACGGGGTTTAAAGGCTTTTCCTTGGAGACAGTCGGATGCTTCAAAAAATATATCTTGATAGAGTCTCTATCCCTCCATCGGATTCAAACCCCCTCGTACTGCAAGGATATAGGCCTCCCTTCTTTCACCTACCATCAATCCTCCTTTCCGTCGCCACACTCCCTCCCAACAGGCATCGGATGCGAAACTGGGGCTCAAGTACAATTTATTTGTATATTTCGATAGGGCGCTGGCCTTTTCTCACCGGAAGACAGTGTTGCCACTGTCACCATATGGCAACCTTTCTGTGTCGATAAAAAGGCTATTTGTTATTTTCATTTTGGTTATTTGAAAAGGTTTTGATGAGACGAAGTCTTTACTGTGTGGTTGATATACCGGTTCTAGATACGTGTATATAATATGGGTTATGGATGACTGCCGGCGCAGGCGTATATATATGTGGTCATGGGTGGTCGCCGGCGCGGGCGTATGTGTACTGCAAAGATTCAGTGGCGATATTCTTGGAATGATCGACGATCGCAACGTATGGGTGGATGTTATTGTTATACCACTATTGGACGATGATTCCGACGGTATCATTTATTCTTTGTTTTTGTTTGTTCTTTGTTGTTGTGAGCCACATTGATATTATTCCCCGGCACGGATGTGTACTTATCAGGCTTATAGAGATTACCTAACAGAGCGAGGAACTCTTTTCAATGGGCAGGAATTAGTAATCACATATCAATGTATTTTTCTAGGGGATTTTGGGGCACGAAAGGAAAATGAAATCTGATAGAGGAGTTGGGTCGAATCGAGTCGTCGTTTGCTTTATATTATATTTTGGTATTCATTGTTCTTGTCTATAGTATTCTTTATGATCCCTCTCTTCTCTCACCCTCAAATAGATCTATAGAGAATGTGGTTCGCCCATCGTATATGTGGTACTCGCTATCTTCATCTCCGTGACATCTTCCGCCCAACGACGACGCGACGACGACGTATAGAGTAGAGTATCGTTGACCTGGTATCAGCAAGTGATGATGGTCAAAAACGACGATGCGTTGATCTTCCTTTTTCTGAGGGTGAAAGTAAATAACCCTTGATCGTCATACGGTAAATCATTCTGTGATACCTTCCCCTCAGATAAACGCGCGGCTATTGCCCGCCAACCCTAATCTTGTACTGGACAATCATACTTTGGACTCATCGGGTATGATATTAAAGGTTTCCCAAAGCAAAGACGAGATTTCTCGTTTTCAAAAGGTAAAGTGTCTTTAAATTGACTTCCCGCTAATTGCGTTTTACATATAACGGTCAAATTTGCGGTGAACTTTGTTTAAAGTTTAGGTTATTGGATCAGGATGCAATAATGAGGACTTCTGCACTGATGGCAAGACAACAATATCTTATGCTTCGTAAAGGAGGCATAAACATGAATCTAGGCATGGGATTTCTCAGATGTACGCGTGCGCTACCGGGGCTTTCGATCCGGACTCTTTCGAGATCCATCTGTAAGGGGAGGAGTGGTGGGGGTTTGAGTTTGTCGAAGAGAAACGGGAGGGGGCTCTTTTCTGATATGTATGTGGAATGGCTGGTGCGAGGGGTGGGGATTCTTCGAGGCATGAGGCTAATCGGCTCTAGATTGCAACAGGAGAGAAGGGTTGTTCGGTATTCGACCGAGAAGAGTGGCGGGGAGATAAAAAGGTAGGGGAGTCGTTCTCTTTGGGGTATGCCGGCGCTGAGATGAAGCTCTGTTGGAGAGAGCAGATTGGTCACGTGATTATGCATCAAATCGAAGTCTTGATGGATGTGAGGTTAGATGACCGGGCCTGGGAAATAAGATGATTTGGTTACGTGGCCATGTCGTTCCCACAACACTTCGAACTTTCCCGTCCTCTCAAAACAGAAAGACTGACGCAATTACCCCCCCCTTTCCAGCAAACAACCCACTCCCCCACCCACACCCCTCAAAAAACCTCTCGAAGTCCTCAAATCCATCAAGCAGCTCACCCCTCACGAGAACATCTACACCATCCCCAACATACTCACCTTCTCCCGTCTCATTGCCGCCCCCATCTGCGGATATCTCGTTCTACACGACCAACATGCGTGGGCTGTCACACTCTTTGCCTATGCGGGGATCACGGATTTGGTGGATGGATGGATTGCGAGGAAATGGAATTTGCAGACAGTTGTGGGCACAGTCATTGATCCCATGGCGGACAAGACACTGATGACCATCTTGACGGTTTGTTTGGCGATTAAAGGAGGGCTGCCTAGTATGTTTGGCTTTTTCTCTCTCTCTCTCTCTTGCCCATATGCATCGCTAGCTATCCCTTCACCTTTTCCTGATCTCGAAACCATCAACTCTGTCATTTCAAGGTTCGCAAAGCTAAACAATGCACTCATCACCTTAGTCTGGCTCGCAACCATAATCCTCGGCCGCGATATTGCGCTCGCCATCTCCGCCATTTATTGGCGATGGATTTCTCTCCCTCCCCCCAAAACCTTTTCTCGCTATTGGGATTTCTCGCTCCCGTCGGCGGAGGTGCACCCAACTACTATCAGTAAATACAATACAGCACTTCAGTTGGGATTGATTGGGGCAACGACGGCGTTGCCGTTGATTAGTTGGAATTTGGGTATAGCTATGACGGGGTTTCAGTTAGTTGTTTTCTCTCTTTGAAATTTGTGGTCTGGTTTAGTGGGAGGTTGCGGACGGGAGCAGAGAGAGGGGGGATGTAAGTATGCTAACAAGCACAAAATAGGTACTTGGTAGCCACAACCACCATTTGGAGTGGAATGAGCTACATCTACACCAAAGACGCCGTCACGATAGTGAATCAACAGAAAGTCGCGAAGAAGGAAATTGAACCGAGATCGAAACCGGAATCCAAGAAGAAACAGTGATAGAACTGGAAGGTATGGATTTTCGAGGATAGATAGATGATGGGATGGTATGTAGTATTAGGGAACCAAATTCTACATACCTATAGTAGACACATTAGACTTTCATCCTAAGATGTGGAGATGTGCATAGCATAGCTAGCTATGAGTGGAATCGAGGCTGTAACGGAGACATCTTATATTAAAATGTGAATAGTCGCCTCGGGAAGATAGTGAAGAGAGACATCATTTTGATCTCACAGAGTTCCTGATTTGGTCGCTGAACTCATAGCATTCATTTTGCCCCTTCGCTTCTTCCCACCTCACCCTGAGCAATCTCACATTCACTTCACGTCGCCATCATTCACCCGAACCAAACTCGCTTTAATGCCCTCAAATCATATCACTCATTCAAAACCCGAGAGTTTTATTGTATATCTACTCGAGTACAAATATCGGATTTTAAAATACCCTATTCGAAAGACTTTCTATACTAAAACGAAAACGGCATATTCAGCATCTCCTCTTCAAAACATTCGATTCAATCTTCATTGATTTCTGAATTCATGTGTAATAGATTGCTTCTCTTCACTCGACTCTCCCTCCACCCATTCATTCATTCATTCATTCATTCATTCACCCCGTTTCCCCCTTACCCCATCATCTCCGCTCTACTGTTCGTTTCATGGGGGAGAGGAGAACGGCGAGAATACAAAATGTCTCACCCTCATTTGCATGATTACAGCATCTACCTCTCTCTAGATTAGAGGGATAAGAAGTTCGGCACAGTAGCATAATGATATCTACCGTGCTCGTAATATGAATCATCAAGGAGCCCCCATCAGCAGAATCTTCGACCTCAACCTCAACCCCCAACGTTTTTCTTCTTCTTCCCTCTTACTTACACCCTCACATCTTAACCAGCATACCTAGCATGTCTAGCATACGATAATCAGAATCCCTTCAAAGACAAAGACACCCACTCGTACATACCAGAAAGTCCGCAACTCGGGAACAAGCGAGGTTGAGCGTGTGGTCTCGTCCAACCTGCACTCGTAGTTCGTAGGCCATCCCATGGCGGTGCGTGCCAGGCCCAATCCACCGCAGTTTACCCGAACCGCGGATCTCTGGCAGGCCGTGGCAGGCTGGCAGCACGAACACCACGACCATGA
>NGKF01000011.1:111448-121717 GCA_002162555.1 Monilinia aucupariae
CCCCCCAAAATTCTAATCCCCCAAAAAATATACCATGGCGACCCGTTCAGAACTCTCGTCACACTTTCATCTCATTCTCCCCGGAGCTTACCGAAAACAACTCGTAGATCACCACCATGCACAAAAGCATCCCAAGGCGCGGGGGGTGTTGGACGGTCACCGGGGATGTCGCTGAAGAAATGCTTGCTCAACCAACAAGGGTATCTATCTATTTGTTCGTGCTCATGGGCTAGCTGCCCGAGTATTGTTACCAGGAAGCTTGGTTTCTTGGTGATATTTCTTAATTCTCCTTTTCGAGAATCTTGTTCATGCGCATGATGTGAAGGTCGGTGGCAATTGAAGCGAGCTAGCAAAGGCTTGAGATCAAGAGAATTGTGTTCTAGAATAATGAATATCATAATCAATGCGAGTTTTTAGTACCTTGGCCATGTAGGTAATTTTGGGTTTGAAATGTAGGATCTACATAGCTTTCCTATCTACTCGAGTATATCCTCGGTGAAACGTCCCATAGAGTCAAGATATCTTTACAATGTTTACAATGTGACACTCTGTACGCACTCTACAAATCCGAGGTAGTCTATCCATCCACCCGACCTTCTTAAACGCCATTGCCATGCATATTTATACATTCCTCTCCCTTCATGATGACCAGTTCACACCATGAGCCCCTCGGCCTCACCCACAGTGCCCCTCTCCTCCCTCTCCTCCCTCTCCTCCCTCTTCCTCGAAACTTCTTCAAAGATGTTAGCCCTCTGAGCCGCCCTAGACCTCTCCCTCACATAAGCCAACAACCTCAAACACCCACTCGGCGTCATCCCCTCAATCCTCCTCGCTTGTCCCACACTCTCGGGCCTCGTGATCTTCAGTACCGATTTCTCATGCATAGAGATTCCATGGATAGAATCATAATCTAGATCTACTGGCAATTTAAGCATTTCGTCTTTTTGGAAGACTCTCTGCGCTGATTTTTGCTGTGCGACATATGGCGCGTACACGGCTTCAATACCGACTCGATCTCTAATTCGTTGGGTATAAGTTAAGATTTCTGGGATGCGGCTCGAGAAATCGTTGATTGTAACGTCGCGGATGCGTAGAACGTCCATGGCATTTCGCATGGTACTATCGTTTGATACTTTGAAGCCGTCGTTGATCCAGACTGGAGCACTAAATGTACTCTTCTCAAGCGCTGATTTGAGTCCTTCCATTTGAGTGACCTCATCATTGAAAGCAGACCAGCGTTTTTCTCCTACTACTCCTGCCAATCGTCCCTTTTCCGTAAGTCGCAAATCGGCATTGTCGGCTCGTGCGCTCATACGGTATTCGCTGCGAGATGTGAACATGCGGTAGGGTTCAGAAACACCTTTAGTGATGAGATCATCAATCATGATGCCGATGTAACCGTCACTACGAGATAACACCAGTTGTGGTAGAGATTGTGATGCAAGTCCAGCGTTGATACCGGCTATGATACCTTGCGCGGCTGCTTCCTCGTAGCCCGTTGTACCATTGATTTGGCCTGCGAGGAAAAGACCCTGAATCGTCTTGGTCTCCAGTGTTGCTTTTAGACTTCGGGGATCGACATAATCGTACTCTACACCATAGCCCGGGGCTGTCATTGTAACATTCTCCAGTCCTGGTATGGTTTTCAAAAGTTGCTCTTGAGCTTCTGCTGGTATAGTCATGGAGATACCATTAGGGTAGATGATATCGCTGTCGAATCCCTCAGGTTCTAGCCATACAATGTGCCTATCTTTATCGGCGAATCGTATAACCTTGGATTCTAGCGATGGGCAGTACCTGGGACCTTTCACGGTCTCTCTAATGTGAATAGATTTGTCCAGATTCTCGCGGACCACTGCATGTGAAGCTTCATTCGTATATGTAGCATGGCAGAATAATTGCTCCTGAACAGACACAGTTTCGTTGAGGTAACTGAAAGGTGTCGGTGGCTGATCTCCTGGCTGTACGGCTAGATTCTTAAAGTCGATTGATCCCTTTGCAAGTCTAGGAGGTGTTCCCGTCTTCAGTCTTCCCAAGGTAAACCCAGCATCTTTCAGCGATTTACTCAAGCCAAATGTTGCCGCCTCACCCATGCGCCCCGCAGGATAGCACTCCAAACCAATGTGGATTTCTCCACCCAGAAATGTACCAGTTGTAATCACCACTTGCTCGGTAGGTATAATTTCTCCCGATTCCAGTCGCACACCACTAATCTTGCCACTTTGCGCCTCACCCTCTTCCTTCGAGACAATGATGTCCGCCACACTACCCGTCACAATAGAAAGATTTGGATAGGCTTCCAACTCTTCCCGCATATGCTTCTTATATAGATCCCTATCAATTTGCGCTCTGGGACCCTAATAAGCCGTTAGCACACCTATCGATCACCACCGCCATATTAATCGCCTACCCAGACTGCAGGACCCTTTTTCCTATTCAACACCTTGAATTGCACCCCGGCCTTATCAATAATTCTCCCCGCAACTCCATCCAGCGCATCCACTTCCCTCAACATAGTCCCTTTCCCTATCCCCCCAAAACTAGGATTGCAAGAACAAACACCGATATTCTCAAGCTTCGGTGTAATCAATGCAGTCCTAGCTCCTGATCGTGCAGCACCAGCACAAGCTTCTGCTCCCGCATGACCTCCCCCAATAACGACGACATCGTATGGCCTAAAGGTAGAGTTAGTTGCAGGACGGAGGCTTGGGGCGTGGCGGAGCGGAGCGCAATTAATACCTTGTGCCTGCTGCTACACTCGCAAAGGACTGTCTTTGAAGGAGCCGGTTCCTGGTGAGAGACCGTAGTGATGGGCGACCATATGCCACCGCAAGGCTTCTATTCATATTGGCATTTCGAATCCGTTGGTAGAATTATCAAATTAATGAAGAATTTATTGGCGGGATTATTTTTCTAAGAGCTTATCGGAGCTTTTTTTGTACCCCTCCCCGATTGGCTGCATGGGTTTGGGGAATTTGAGGAACATTCAAGTGTTGTGATTTTTATTACAGTAGTTGTCTACTCTATCAAGAGTGCTTTGTGCCTAGGTAGAGAAAGGTACTTGGGCGGTGACTACGAGGCCAGCGATTTCTTTATTCTTTTTCCGTGAGATGATATGTATGATATGATCCTTTTTTCAGTCTCCTTATATCACCATATGTAACTAGAGTAGAGTACAGGTGAACTAGATATTCAAACGAGTGATTTGAATTCTAGAATGTAGCTCAAGAATACCTTCAATGTTTATGCCATACCATATTCAGTATCAGATTCGGAGGACTGAAAGGCATCATATATCTGCATAATAGGCATGTCAGATATCCCGCCGTTCCATGTCTACAAGAGTGAAAGTGCATGCAAAGTCACGGGAGCATCATCCGTAGTTGATACAAGTATATTCATTCTATTTTACTTCATTCCCAAGTACTCACTCAGTATGTGCGTCCCCATCATATCCAGAAAACATCCATGAGCTTTTCTCCATAAAAACGCAACAACTAAATATAGACAATGACAACGAATTGGGTATGGGGGGCGATGGATGAGGACGTATCAACCGAGCACCACCTATAAATGACACAGAAGCTCCAATATTAACCCTTATAACCCATCTAGCTAACTGCATCCCCAGAAGTATATGTACGATCTCCCTTGAAATAAATAGTACGAGTGTACCCGTTTACCTGATCTGGTTTATTCGGCATGAATGAGATCTTTAGGCAAGAAAGCCCAGATGGTACCCACAATCGCCATCACAGAACTAATGATGATTAAGCAATAATCCAAGATTAACTCCCTCTTGCTAATCTCCTTTCCAAAAATCTTGACATAAAATAGAAGCGGCAGGATAACACAAATGGAAAAGCACAAAGCCGAACCCATAAATGCCATAATACTGTCAAACGCCGGGAAAACGATGGAGATGACCACGAAAACGGTGAGAACCACGATACGAATGGCGATTTTGAGGATGCCGCGAGTGTAGCTCGAAAGTCCGGCCAGTGCCTCTGATTCGGGCATGGCGCGAGAATCAAGCCCGCAAAGCAATTCGATAGTGGACATGATGGGGCGGGCGTTCAGGGGGACTTTCGTCAAAGGAATAATCCCAACGAAAATACAGATCATAAGAGACAAGCTGCGGGGGTAGCTTGAGTTTCCGATAATGTTTGCCGTTACTTCGTCCATGACGTCGTCTATAGAAATGTTATTAGCTAGCTGGTATTATAGCCTCTTGCGAGGGAAACATGTTGGGGAGCAAGACGAAAGGGCCAATGAAGCGCCAGAACGTAAGATCTTATTGGGGGGGCGCAAAATCAAAAAAAACGGATGGGATCATACCCCCAAACATTAATATTCCAGCCAAAGCAGTTATGGCATCCAGCGCATACTAGGAAGCATTAGCACAATGTAAGATGGAGATCAAATGGGACTTACTGTAAAACTGAACGTATACTTGACTGCCTTATCGAATTTATACGGGTGTCTCATGTCACGATAAATGTTGGGAAAGACCGAGTGTCCTCCCCAAGGGGACATCATCAATCCAAATGAAAGTGGGAGCGTGAGCCACTGAACAGCGATAGAGTCAGTAAGGTGTGCAATAGTAAATAAATCATCACTAAGATCCCTCATTCTCGGAGACTCCAAGCTAGTAGAGGTTTGTTTATGTTGGATCTGGACACTGATACTTGGATGTACCAGTATGGGCAGGATATTGAATCATTATTAGGTCCAATATGGGAGAAATTTCAGGTGCGGAGATAGAAAGAAGAATGATATCAAAAAAGGCAACATGTAGATGACTTACGTTGGCTGGAAAGATGTATTGGGTTGCTGGCTCCAATAAAGAGCCAGGGGTTCGTGGCGTTGCGAAACCGTCAATGAGAATTATCAATGAAACTATATATAGCCGTCAGTCAATTGTCGGAATTGAGGATCTTTTCTACATACTGGAAAAGCATGAGATTATTCCAATGATGCTAGTAAAACTCAAAAAACGCAAAGGAACGAAATTAAGCGGCATCAAAAGAAGACCGCAAAGGATTTTCCACTCATTTACGCCCACGGAGGGAATTAGCGAGTTTAGGGAGTCTGCAAAAAGAACAATCAATGCGACGCATGCGGCGAGAAGCTCCATAGTGAAAAGTATACTAGTCGCTATATTTGCCTTGCGGCCATAGGAAGCATGAGCAATGTCTGCGAAACTCAAGAGGCTATGATCTCGATCCATACATTTAGCCAATAACTTCGCAGTGTATGAAGTCACAAGGGCCGATAGAAGCAGTAGTATCATCCCGCATAGCAATCCCGAATACTTCAGACCCATTGGGAGACTGAGCAGACCAACTCCGATGAGGACATTTGTAGAGTTAAGGATTGTCTGTGGGAGGGTGGACTGCCCCTCAACTACAAGCACAATTTTCCCATCTTCTTCGACCTCCTTAACAATCAGAGGCAGACGTTCACCGTCTACAACGTTTGCGCCGGTAGCTTGTTGTTGTTGTTGCCAGAGCTGACCGGCATGAACCATTGATGATTCATTTAGATTTGAACGCAATGTGCCGTAAGATGTTCCATAGCTTCCTGCTAAAGGAGTTGACAGATGCGGGGCAATCGCGAAAATCGATTGGCCTCCCCTTACACTTCCTTGCACGCTTCCATGATCGTCTCCAGTAAGACGTTCTCCCTCTGACCTCTTGTGACTGACAACTCGGGATAGGTTGCCCATTATTTCATCTCCAAATGCAGATTCATCATCGACTGCATTATCTGAAATCGATCTCCGTAGCTGCTCTCTGATCAACGAGGAGCGAGGTATTCGTGCATAATCCGTCTGCAATCCTCCATTTTCTAGATTCTCGTCGCCGCTTTCTCCGGTGCTATCCTCAGCAAGTATAAATGATGGGCGGTGCGGAGTAATCTCATGAAAACCGGAAGCTCGCGTCAGACTTCGCGCGAAGCTTTCGATACTGTTCACACCTCCAGCATGGGCAAGAGACGTAAATCGCATAGCAATTGAAGACCTGGGAAAGAAAAGTTAGCCAAGTATAGGTGCGACAGGGGAAAGAAGGAATGAATACCTCCGTCTTCGAAGGCCTTCATCTTGATCATCAGGGACCAAATAATCAGATTCTGCGGATGGAGAGAAGTTGCCTGACTCAAATCGTACACTTCGATTACTGCTAATAGAGCCTCTGGGTGATCCTGATGTACCATGTTCGTACTCATAGAAAGTTATTGGGTTTCGATTGGGAGGGCGGGCCATAATGGAGTGTGGAATCGTTGGCTATTGTGATATCACCCAACGCGCGGAGAGGAACTGGCTATTGTGCGAGTAAAGTTGCGGTAAAATGCTCAATCTTTCAGTTGTGTTGGGAGCAATGACACCAACAGCTTGGCAAAGATTCGAATTTGCTGCAAGAGAAGCACACGAGAAAATTGGATATGGCAACCAAATTATCGAGACAAATTTGAGTACTCGTAGGTATGTAGAGTACTCGAGGACTGTAATAATATCAATGAATGATTTTATCGTTTGTGGTCCAGAAAGCATCTCTGCTATTAGTGCCCGCTCTTCGCCCTTATCAAGCAATCTCTTATCGTATCTACCTACTTTGGTCGTAGGTCGGTACTCGAGCAATACTACTACTACTAGCACTGTAGTAATAAAATACTGGTTTATGCATAGAGGAAACATAAATTTCAACACACATCAGCCCTTTTTCTGTCTTTTTTCTCCGTCCTGGTGGTCTGCTTTTCTTGTTACGTTCAGCTCCGCTGCTTCGAGTCACGCCCCGAGAAATTGACAGAGATCTCCAGACCTGACCTGCCATTATTGAGACTCCAATTGCCAAGTTTGCCTTCACGCAATGCAGAGCAAGTGCAGCATGGAGCAACAAGAGCATGGATTAGAGATCCATGGGATCGGAGCATCCTTGACACAAAAGATGCATCCATGTAAAGAAAAAAGCACGTACGGTAGATATGGTATTGGCCGAAGACCGCAAGAACAAAGATCCCCGCCCCCCATCTTCGAAGGTCTTTATCAACTCCTCATGCCATTTATTAATATGATCTTGACTTTGACTGTGTCGAATTACGAACCGGTACCTCTTTCGACGCCTGATTGGGCGACTGCCATCTCGTATATACAATACAATGATTAGAAGAGGCCGAGATCTTCCTCGCGGCAGGCTGACCCGCCATAAGAAATTTGTAGTACGAGCAGTTTCTGCATCGTGCGCCTAGTACCCGCCCCTCATACCCGCCCCTCGATGTTCGGAATTGAGTTGAACGTTGCGTGAGATACCGGTATGTTTGTTTCCAGTGACGAATGCTATCTGGGTTGAGATGATATGTCGTGCATGTTGAAAAAGGGTTCGAAGGATTTCCCACATACGATGTATGCTGTTACCTGCCCGTCGCCTCACACATCGATCAATTTTTAAGCACAATTGAGAAGTTGTTGCGACTGCCTCCAGCTCGAATCTCTTCCTTCTTCCACTGTCGTGGTTTCATCGTTGGCGACTGTAAACGCCAGAGGTAATATACCAGCTTGTTCGAAAGCTTCTTCTTCACCAAAACATATCCCAAGCTCTCCATAATTGCCTCTAACCTAGCTTCGTCCATATAACGCGAATTATTCACACAAGGCGATGGCAAGACCAGGAACAAAGCCGGAAACCATTCGCTGAATCCTTCGCCAGCTGGACAGACTGTTTCCAAGAATTTACGAGTTCGAAGTAACATATTCCCCCTCCCTACACCATCTGGAACATAGTTCAAGACAAGAGAAAGACTGATAATATTGAATTTTTTGGTTTCATCCTTCGGCAGTGGTCGTTCCATGAAATCTTGTTGTGTGATTCCCTCCGACTGACTATTTAGATCAATCCTCTCAACATTAAAGGTATGACTTCTCGAGCAAGCGTTTGTAGTGCTCAATGCTCCAACTTCCAACATGCGGATTGGCGAGTTCTTTACAACCAAACCCTTGAGATCTTCACATATCGGCGCCAGCCAATCCATCAAGATTTTGCTACTATCGCCACCTCTATCGCTCCCCTGTCCGATTAAACTTGCACGTTGGTAGCTTTCCAGTCCACCTTTTGAAGCAATCTCACGTGTAATCGCCGCAGCTGTAACTTCGTCTCCTTCTGCTAAAGCTTTAGCCTTTCGTTTCTCCAATGTATGGTGATTACGGATTATGGTTCGAGTAGCTTTGCTTGATATGCGTTGAGCTGGTTTCTTGATCGTTGGCGGTCGACCATGTGATAGTGACTTCAGCTTTGTTTTCTTGTTGATACCCATATTGAAGAATATTGGAACTTCAAACCCATGAAAAGCCTGATATGAATCTCTTCGAGTCTTCGAGAACGGAAGATCTTCACAACTTCAAAGAGTCAAATTTACCAATTAAAAAGAAGTAATAAAATACAAACAATCTACTGTTCACTTGTAAAGGCGAATGGGAAAAAGCATCACCATATCAATTCTCTCCGGAATTCGGCAATACTATATTCCCGTTTAGCGAAATTTTCGCACACGATCCTTCAATTTTGATATTTCCCTCGAACATTTCTTGAATCAAACCATCAACACCTCGACAACTCAATTCCAATACTAATCCCCCAGAAAGTATATCTGTCGAAATGGCTCCCCCAGCAAAGAAAGGTACAGTCTCTTTTCTTCTAAATAAGCATTGATCGCATTCTTGATCGCAATATCGTCCTCGGAAAATGCTGCGACCGCTTTGAAAGTACGAAAATATGACAATATTTCCAAACAAACGCGAGGGAATGCGAAAGATGCGCACCAGCAGTAGCAGATATTGCGAGTTCTTCAAGAGCGCTTGCTGATGCGTAAGTTTTAATAGGTGCCGCTGCCAAAGGTGGTAACAAGAAGGCCAATGCCGCTGCTAAGGCTACCTTGAAGGGTGTAAGTTCTTCTATACATCCTTATCAATGACATTTGATACTCACATTCTATCAGGTTCACTCCCACAAGGTCCGCAAGGTCCGTCTCTCGACCACCTTCCACAGACCTAAGACCCTTCAACTCTCCCGTGCTCCCAAGTACCCTCGTACCTCCATCATCTCTCAACCCCGCCTCGATGAGCACAAGGTTATCATCCACCCATTGAACACCGAGAGTGCCATGAAGAAGATTGAGGAGAACAACACCCTCGTCTTCATTGTCGACATCAAGGCAAACAAGGCTCAAATCAAGGAAGCTTTGAAGAAGCTTTACGACATTGACACCGTCAAGATCAACACCCTCATCCGGTACGCTATATTCAACAAATTCCTACGTGCAACACATGCTAACACAAAATACAGACCAGATGGATCCAAGAAGGCCTTTGCCCGTCTCACCGCTGATGTTGATGCTCTTGACATCGCTGCCACCAAGCTCGCAATTGTCTAAATTGTCAAAATGGGGAGTGGAATTAGGGATCTGGATTTGAGGGAAGTAAAAAGTTATTTGGTTGATAAATAAACCAGCTTTTTCTACGATTGGCCGATACCCACATCCATGCGGCGTAATGAGATGAATTTAAAAAATCTGTACACCCAATGCAGTACTATCCCATCAATATCAATTCTTGATACACTCGAACTCATGTGTATGCTATTGGTGATAGCCATTGTGTTTCCCTTGATGCTCTTGCGCTGCCTACGAAGATTGAGTTTGATTTGTGTGCATATCGTTGCGTAGAGCATACGATCCCGCACTAATTGAGCTTTCTAAAACCTTGTGATTTCTCATTGAATGGTTGGAAAGGGAAACATCCAGTATAAGAGTTGAATCGTATGTTGATTGCAATTCCCAAATCTACAGAGTAGATCAAACATTCAGAATTGTCAACATGGCCTGTGAACACCCCCCTTGCCCTACCTCTCACTTCATTCAAACAGACACTTTATGATTCTGATCTGCACTTCCACCATGATTCTGCGAAAAAATAACATCATTATTCATTTGGTCCCTCCCTCCCATCGGGCACCACCGCCTGTATCTGCTAATCATACAAAGACATTATTCACACATGCCTTCTTCAATTTATAGGTATACTCCCTCTACCCCCGGCATCATCACTTTCCCACATCATCCCATCATAAAATGATTAGAGAGTTCGAATCCCCATCCCGCTCTATACCCCTCTACACAACCAACACACTTTCTCCTTTCAACATCACCTCAACCCACCCTAACCTAGCCCCTCGTGTGCCCTCCCATTCATATATCCCATTCATAAACCTCCCCCCC
>NGKF01000011.1:121812-187076 GCA_002162555.1 Monilinia aucupariae
CAAGCCCCCCCATTCTCCCTCATCTTATTCAAATGCACAATGACCGCCATACTACTATCCAAAAACCTATCCACACAATTCATCGTGCAGCTCTCCTCACTCTTATCCAATTTCCCGCTTCGAATACTGCCCGTGACGCATTTCTTCCAGCACACATCGGTTAGGGAGTGGACGGCTGTGTTTGTCGTAAAAAAAATTGTGTTAGTTATGATTCTAAATTTTGCTGTAGGAGTTTCTTCCTCTCTTTTTTTTTTGTTTTTTTTTCTCTTGCTGGCTGGCTAGCTGGCCATTGATGCGGTTTGGTGAAGGAGAGGAAGGTAGAGGAGAGAAAAGGGAGAGAAAAGGACATGAAAAAGAGAGAGAGAGTAGGTAATAAAACAAATTCCAAACTCCCTCTCCCCTCTCCCATCCCCCTCATACCCAAACCCAAACCCAAACCAAAGAAACCAAACCTACACTGCTGAATCCTAGCCTTCTGCGTCTCATTAACAATAAATTGCTGCAACTCCTGCTTGTCTTTATCCGACAACTTGGAGAGATCCGGCGTTTGTTGCAGGGAATCCATTTTTTTGAGGGGGAGGGGCGTCGAAGGGTGGGTTTCTTTTGTCCGTCTTTTTTCTATCTCTCTTCTATCTTTCTTTCTGACTTTTCGCTGGTGGGGAGAACTCGCAATTGTGTGTTGGTTGGGAGTGGCTGGAGCTCAGTGTTGCATGAGAGGAGGTGGTGGCGGTGGTGCTTGGTTGGGTTGGAAATTGAAGGACTTGATCTTGAAGCTTCACTGAGCTTCAGAAATTTTGCCGGGTTGGTTGTTGATTCAAAGATTCTCGGCATCGGCGTCATTGGATCACGTGAGTGGTATTTTTGGCTGTATCACTTAATACCCTTGCGAGGTTGATTGCATTAGGAGCATTGCAAAAGATTGGAGAGTCATACAGTCTGTGTTCTATGCAGTATCTATTTTGTTATCAACACTCTCGAAGTCTACAGAAATCTATAAAGTATCCAAAAGATCTTTGATAGTACCACCATAATATTAGCCCGTTTTTGTCTTTACCACTTCTACCAAAATTGTAAATCTCTCAGCCAACAAATATTATTAGTTCGAAAGCTTTTTCTTCTCCACGAGAATTCATATATATCTATAACGTCTTGCCCAGGCCAAAGCAGCAAGAGTGAAAGCTACCAAGACAGCCAAAATTGAGAAAAAGGGAATGAGGTTTTCGGTGTTCTTGAAAGGAACTGCGACGTTCATACCAAACATACCACAAACCAAGTTGAGAGGAACGAGGATTGAGGCGAGTAAAGTGATTTTGCTGAGGACCTTGTTTGCATTGTTTCCTTGGGTGATGTTGTCGATGGAAAGTTGTGCTAGATAATTACTGTGTGATCGAGAGAGCATCTTCTCAGAGTGACCCAAACTGGTCATCATGGTGACAACGTGATCTTGAATGTCGCCAAGATACAGACCGATATCCATATGAGGAGTAACACTGTAATTTGAATTGCAGCGCTTGGTGAAACCTCTCAGGACATCGGCTTTACCTCCAAGAAGTTTCATCAGACCCATGACGTTCTTACGAACCATGCCAATCTTTCGTAAAAAGGCATGCATGTCATCAGTGCGGGCAATAAACACCTGATCCTCGATAGTATCTGTTTCGTTGTCGATCTTGTGGATGATAGGAGCGAAAGAATCAACAATGTCATCACTAAAGAATTATTAGTTCGTGATCTTTATAGCCAATGGGGAAACTTACATCAAGGCATAGCAAATCCAATCACTGTTCAAAGCTAGGTAATCCTTCAGCATTGTGATGCGCTTACGAACATGGGTTGCATGTGGGTTCGGCGAGAAGCTAAAGCTGAGTAAACCCTCTCGGAAGACAATAACATAAATATTGAATGGTTCGTATTCCTGGCCATCCTCGATTTCCACCACGCTGAAGGAGCGGAAGCAAGCGAAGTAGTATGAAGGGAAAAGCTCAATCTTCTCTCGAGTTTCTTGAGCCGTAATATCCTCAATGGTAAGAGGATGGACTCCAAATGCCTTGCAGATCACTCGAATTTCGTTCTCCGTTGGGCTGTTCATGTTCAACCACCAAACGCCATCTCCTTGCTGTTCTTGTGGGAGAGTGAATAAAGTTCGGATATCTTCACCTTCCAGGATGAGATCACCAAATTCCGGTGCATGAATAGTCTCTACCCCGTGAGAGGAAAAGTATTCAAACCTATTAGTGTCGAGGTGTGGCTGTTGTGGGCGTGTAATTTCTTCGAGGCTAGATAAGTCCAACTTCTCGTTCATTGTAGATGCTGGACCCGAAGGAATATCGACAACTGTGCCTTCGGGCGTTACAACCGTGTGTGCTACACCATTGTTTCTCAAGTCGTGGAAGATTCGAGGTTGTGTGTGATTTACTGGAGTCTTAGAACGACTTTCCTCATCTTCAATGAAATCCTCGAGGGTGTCAAAATTGATCTGGAGCGTATCTTTGGTCGGAGAAGGGTGTAGAGGAAAGCAAACATCCTCCTCCGCCGACTTGGATGAGCCTGCGAAGCTCTTTGCATCGTTGTCGTTAGTGTAACGTCTGCTACGAAAGGTACGATGGCTACGATGGCTTCGGTGACTGGCACGTGATTCTGTTCGATGAAGCGCGTTGTGATCTTCATGTCGCCTAGCCTCCGCGAATGTCTTCCCAGAGCTCGGGTCCGAAAAAGACATATCTCGTTCTCTTCTTCTTGCATCCGCGAAGGCCTTTACTGAGCTAGGTGGTGATAGAGAACGAATCTCAGTAGTGCCCGCAGTTCCTCGACGACTTCTGTCTGCCATTCGAACTGCCATTGGAGAAACTCCTCTTGAGTCCTCGTCGACAATCGCCTCCTCAAAATCTCTTGCGATTGTATTAAGTGTGTGATTTACGCGCGCTAGGTCTGGGCTCTGTGGGACTAGAAATGATGGGGCGTGCAATGAATCGTTGGTGCCGCTGCGAGAACGAGCTCTTGGGATAGGTTGTAATTGATATCTGTGGTCATCCAGCTCTGGCACTGGCGTGCTGTAGCCAGTATCGAGGGAAGTATCTTCGTGTTCCGACATTTTGAAGGATGAGCTTATAAGCTAAGTATATTTGGATTGAGTTCTGTGCGAGGATCAGCCACTGTGCTTCGAATTTTGGAACAATGACGACATACAGATTTCTAGGAAGCCAAAGCTTTCAAAGTCCAGGCAGGTCGCAACGAGCGCCCACCGCTTGTTTGGCGTCAATTTGATAGCTGGCTTTGCACAGGTCCTCCCTGTACAGTGTTGTTTCTTGTGGAGAATGGCTACTCGTCCATCCGCTACCCCTGATTATTGAAGTATATTTATACGCGCAGTTGTGTATTTCGGGTTGTATTGCTCAAGGTCCAATTAAGGGGGTTTCTTGTCGCCTCCACAATAGGCCCAGATCTTTACTGGACCGAGGAGGGGACGGATGAAGGAAAAGTCGTGAAGTACGAGTCCCGCCAACTTGGTGGTTTGGTGTCTAAGAAGCCGCCGAGGCGATAAGAATCGAAATGATTGGTATTCTGTAATTGCTTTGTTGCGATAATCTTAAGATTTCAATGTGAGACAGTATTTGAATATATTTGATTGTGGCTTAAGTTGCTGGGAAGAGCGAAACCGAAACAGGAGGTTTTGTAGGTAGGTAGGCAGGAAGTCGTTCCCAAGTTGAATTTTTCTGGTGGGAAAAAAAAGATATAATCCTGTGAGATGCCGGCCACCACTGAAATGATGTTGGAAGGCCTAAAGCATGCAGATACGTATGTTATGGCCAAAAAGGTATAGCCAAAGGCCAGATGAGTAATTCTTCGGGTCTGCTCTGTTGCAGAACACGATATTGGATGTATATATGAAAATGCAGATGGTTTGCTGTTGTGTAAGTGTTGAAAGGTCGAAACCAATCTGTTGTTGTTTGAGGTTGCAATTTTGAAAGGAGGACAAGAGGGTTAAGAAGTGGTGGAGGTTGGGACCTAGTGGACGCTTGAAAGGAAAATTGGGTAGCACCGATAGTGGAGGTGCTGACTACACATTCTCCATCAAAGTCCGGTTCATATATAAGACGAACAGACGAACAGACGAACAGACGATTAGACGATTAGACGATTAGTGGATTAGTGGATTCAAAGGGCTAAAAGGACTTATTGGGTTTATCAGGTTTATCAGGTTTATCAGGTTTGGAGAGAAGTTGAAGTGAGTAGATATATACTTTTTCCACACACTCGTCCACATATAGTTATGCATCTTATGTGTGAGTAGTCAGTCCTCTTGTGGAAAAGCAGTCAAAAGATCAAGTCTTGCTTGTTTGAATACAGCATTCATTGGATAGCTTGGAATTCTTCTTGTCTAATGGGTACTACTGCATCAGGTCGAAGATCATTCAACAACTTCTTCCAAGACTTCCCTTTATCGTGAAATTATCGCCCCACGGTTCTGATCATCCATCTTTCTACTCAAGTCGTCGGTCAAGTATACGAGCCAAGACTTCAAGGTTTTCGTTTGTATCATACAAAGTACAGTACGATCATATATCTTCAATACCCAATACCCAATACCCAATATCAAACCAAGCCATTGAGTAATTTGGGTAACAATCAGCATACAGTAGAAATCTTTTGCTCTTGTTAGACAAGAAATCCCTCATTTGGTATCACACCATGATCATGATATCTAGCCATGTGCGGTTTTGTGCGGTCTTGTCAATTTTCGGCCAAGACGATTAGCTATTCTCCCCAAGGTCCAGCCACAACGAGGCTGAAGTGTGGCCCACCAGCCTCAACTCAATGGAACTCAGCTCAAGGGACACATTGGAAAATACTCGTAAGCTCCTGGTAGCAGTTACCATTCACGAAAAATCAACATTCATTCTTTTCTGAAGCAAAGAAGGAAATCTTGATCGGTTATTATTGCAACGGCAAGAGGAGAAGAGAGAAAGAAAGGAACAGAAAGAATCGAAAATATGGCAGACCAAATTCTTGACCAGGTTAGGGATCTTGCTGAAGGCCAAATTGTCAGTAGACATTCAATCACATACGGTCAACCCAAGCACCCTCTCATTCCCATTTCCATTCAAGAGAGATGTGAAGCCGATGATTTCAAATACAAGTACTAATCTCCATTTCCACGTCTAGGATTTTGAAGGTCAAAGATTGGCTGAATTCTTAACCACGGCCTTGTTGGCAATCTCTGGAGTAAACCCTCCAACCTATCTATGCTATGCTCAATCATTGGAAGGGTACTGACTGATTGATGATGACAGGCAATTGCCTTCTTGGTTGGCTTCTTCAAACAAGATATCAAACTTGCGCTTGCGTTCGGTCTGCTTGGGTCGGCTTTTACCGCCACCATCGTGGTACCTCCATGGCCATTCTACAAGAGACATCCCGTTAGGTGGCTACCGGTGGGCGGGCGAGATACATCGTCTCAAGGAATCGTTGTGGATGGAAAGACTATTAGCTGAGGGGCTACTAAAGGGATATATCTACACTGGGGCGTCACAGGATTGGGAATACCAAAACGATCATTGAAAGTACTCGAATTGCCATATTCCAAAACCGTAAATGATGTATTGGCATAAACAAAGGCTCAAATTGAAAGCTACATATGCCAAAGTCTCGCTCTACTTCTGTGTCCATAACGCCAATCCTGCCAGCAGTTCTCCCCGTACCCTTCCTAATAGGTGTGTGGATGAACCGCGCAGATGAAATTCATGCCGCGCCTTTTGGTATATTATTCTTCATTCGTGACCATAGCTTCGTCATCTTTCCTCAAATACCGCAACCAATCCCAAGAGCATCCTCAAAATACCAACTTAACGACCATACTTCTGGAACTCCCAATCCCTGTTATCAAGCGGACAAACTTGGCGTGTCTTCAACCAGCGGGAAATGCAATGGAAATGGAAAGCGTGCTATCAAAAGATTAGTGTTGAAACAATAGAATGGGTAGGAAGGGTTTACTAACATTACAAATCCCCCAGGCTACAGTGCACTCTTCACTTGTGGCAGAGGCTTGGTTTGCTTGACATTCGATGCCTTTGTAGTAAAAGTCAGTGGTTGGCTTTCTATTTGACGTCATTGAACTGAACTTACAAAGATCCATGATATGATTTCTGCAGATGGCGCAATTATCAACAACAATGTCCCATGCCCACAAAGCTACCGCATTCCACTAGGTATTATATTAGAGTTCCGCAGACAGACATAACTTTCGAGACATGCATACCTTCTTCACTTCGAAGCGCTTTTTACCATCTGAACCATCACCACCTGTTGCTTTCTTTGCACCGCCCTTCTTCCCTGCAGCTGGAGGAGCATCCGTCATATCTACATCTGCCATGGTGATGGTAGTAGAGGATTTGAGGATTCAATGGTTGTGAGTTGTTGGTGTGGGCGGGGTACTTTTGTACGAGGTCGCCGAATCGATAGATCTAAACGAAGACGAGGTCTTTTGGTCTCTTTGTTGTGGCAGGTAAACTGTGCCCCTCGAAATCCGAATGAAAGAAATTCTGGATCGGGTATGATGAGTATGAGTATGAGTACGATGAGTATGAGAGTAGGTATCGTGGATGATCTATGTGTGGTTCTGCATGCAAGTAAGTATATGAAGCTGTTTGTTTTGTTCCATAACCTTAAATGCCAAGTCCAGTCAGTGGTGGATTGACTCCGGGAAGGATGATGACTAAGGCCAATTGGACTACGACTAGACTACTCGTAGACTAGCTAAACCTTAGGGGCACCGCATCCGATGGCTGTATCGCATTTACCTTAGCCTTACCGTTACTCCTCCCTTCTCTTGTAAACAAACTACAAACCCTATAAACCATAATATCAAACAATGATTAACTCCCTTCAATCAATCAATCTCATACAATTCAGCAAATTCAACCAAAAACCCTACTCTTCCACCATATTACGAGACATATCGAGTGAGCGACCGCCACCTCCTTACCTATAGTCAACCATACCTACTACGTACAGTACCATCCGATCTACATCAGGAATAGCACAAACATACGTCGAAGCCTTCATCTCTTCTATACCAAAACCATAATAAAGGATAGACTTCATCAGCTCGGTTACATACATATACATAGGCACTAGAACGAGATGTCCTCGATGACGACTCCTCACAAAGGGCAGCGTCGATCCCAAAACTTTGCAGCCGAATTTGCAACAGCCTCACCTCGAATCCCTCAAAGCCCGCATGATTTTAATATCCAAGCATACTCACAGAATGCACAGTCAGCGATGACATATTCGGATCAGCCCACTACCCCTCCTCGAACTCCTCGGAGAGTTCAGCAAACCCAGCCTGCCTTTCAAAGTAAACCAAGCTCGGCCATACCTGATAATAGTTCAAGGAAGTCTACCAATAAAAGGAGACCTAAAAATGCTCAGACTTCTCCTGCTGCAACAAGGAATAATCGAACAACTCCGCCATTGACTGGCGCTCAATATGCCAGTAGTTCAAATGTGTCCAGACCTATCCAGACACCATCATCCGCTGTTCAGGCTTATGCGGGCCCAACTTTCCATGCATCTCCAGCTCCATCGGCTCTACCTATGCCTAGCTTTTATTCAAAATCTGTTCCGGAATCGCCAGCAATCAGAGCTGGGAGTGCGATCAAAGAGGCAGATTCATCAGCAGATGAATCCTCACAAACTCCATCTTCAGCACAAGTGTTTAGTGATTTGTCGGGTAGGGAGGAATCGCCCCTTGACCTTTTCTTCAAAGCAGATAAATTGGAGAGGGCTGAAAAGATACGAGCACGAAGTACAAACTCAAATGCTACTGGGTCTGTTGGACCTTTCAACCCTCCACTTGCATCACCGGGTAGTACAAGAACTCCACCACAGCCTCAAAGTCAATACCGTAACAAAAACATACCAAATTCCCGTGGTTCGGCAGGCGGCGTGTTTTCCATGGAGCTGGATGGATCCAATAGTGCCGGATTACCATTGGGGCCAGCATTCTCCACCCCTTACAATGAAAGGATCAAGGCAGCACGGAAGACCTCAAGTCCTTCGCAACCACACAATTCATCGCCTAGCAATTCTCTGTCAAATTCAGAGGCGCTCAAGGCCTATTTGTTTTCTACAGAACCACCTACCAATAGTAACCTAGGCCCGGCTTTAAGTTTGGCAACTAATTCGGCAATGACATATCAAGGTGGACATAGCTCTCCCAGCGGTCCTAGAAGTGCCGGAATGCCTGGAGGGTCCCCACAGGCAAACTACAAGTACAGAGGTGATTCAAGAAGCACGGGTGACGTTCCCAAATCCGCTCGATCAGGCCTTCGCCAAGAAGTTACCCCATCAAAAACCCCTACAAGAACGCCGGATCGTGCAAATTCATACGGACCATCTCAAATCTATGGAAACAACTTCTCAGCCGCCAATGATGGTAACAGTGGTACACAAGTTACAAACTCTTCGCCCATTCCACAAGTATCTTCTGGTATCCTTCCCGTAAACAGTAATCCCGACCTTCGAGGCATGGAAAATGATTTGAGGCGGATGCTGAAACTGGATTCTCCTGGATTTGCTGGGCCAGCAATGTAATTCGTCGTGCAAATCTACCTTTCTTTTTCATGGCAAACGGCGTTTGGGTGATGGTTTATATACCATCACAGTTGTGGCTTTACTATATTGGCGTTCTGGTTATTCTGTACCTTTTCCTTCTTTTTCTTCCTCCAGTGAGAGCGTTATGGTTACGAGTTGGTGCATTTGGCTTTCAGGGTTTCTGGCATTTTTATAGAGATGATGGCTTGGTATACCCATGTTAGTCCTCGCAATGTTAGGGCTGGTTTTGCCTTGTATTATTGGGGAGCAATTTCGGAAATGTTCTTACGACGATTGATGGTCATACCTCAAATCTCATGCTACGATGATTAATTCTGTTACATTTCTTGAGGCAGAATGCGGCCGTCTGGAATACAGCAATTGGATTACTGGGGGAAGGAGAAGTGGTGTTGCCTAGCTGTGTGGGAGGAACCAGCAGTACTCAAAAAAACAAAAAGCAAAAAAAAAAATATCGGACCTTCAGATTATGTTCCTTTGTCACTGGAGTCTATCGCCGCAGATACCCCAGGGGATTTTATTTAGAGCTATCACTGATGGCTAAACAGAAATGAATCCGTTATAATAAACTTGACCCCTTTCTATGCTCGCTAATTGTGATTCTATATGTGACAAGCTCGAGATAGATAAGGTTAACTATAACGACAGCTCGTTGTGGAGTCTCTAGATGAGACCCTTTGTCAAAACTCCCAATGAATTCATTGAATTCTTGATAGTTCAAGCCATTCGAGGGATTGGTTCCGTTCGAGTCGAGTTGTTTCAAAGATTGAATCCATTAAAATATTGATTCATTCGTTTGAAATGTCGAACTCTTTTAAATATTACATAATTGGTTATATCCAGGCACACAACAGCTAACATCGATAATTTATATATCGAAAGAAAGGCGTTATTGCAAGATAGATGTTTGATGTAATCCCTTTTATCTCTTATTATTTAGAACCATATTTCTATCGAACCTAGAGCCTCGAAGTTCGTCATGGCGGCTTCTTTTTCTGTGATATTGCCGAGTATGAGAGATTGGGATGGTTAAAGGGATGAATGATATTGTAATTGAGGGAGAATAAAAGTTCTATTTTACTTTGCTATTGTACGTGCGAGTATACTTGTAGCTATTGAATAAGAGGTAGGTATTGATAAAGTAGGCGATTGAATGATGGTGGGTGAGATGGGTAGCCATGGATTGGAGAAAGGCTATTATAATGTACTCTAATGTAATGTAAGTTAAAAGAGCTAAGCGGAGACGAACGAGAGGTCAATAAATGAATGATGGGATAAAAATGAATTTTGATGAGATGATAGTAAATGAGGTGACAATTAAAGATACAAGTAATATGTAGAGTAGTGAACAGAGGAACTTGAAAAAGAGTTAGATCAAGTGAATTGGATAATAACAATGATAACAATAATAAAGTCAGATCGAAACAATCAACATACCCAGCTCGTATAGAAGCAGAGGAACATACTCATTCTACCTTGAACATAAACCCAACTCAAGATCTCCTCTGATGTACTTCAAAGAGATTCGCTTGAGAAAGCCTTATATCTTCATCTCAACGTTATTAAAACGAGCCCCTATTCTATCCGAATCAGTTCCAATTCGACCAAACGATTATAACACTCGTGCAAAGCGAGTCTCATCATACCATCAACTCATCATTCAATATAGTACTCCTTCATTACTTTCCAATACAATTTTTCTTGGACTTTTTTTCTTTTTCTTTTCCTATCATTCTGATTATTTGATAAACGCTTAATGTACAAGTCTCGCTATTGGCGTTAATATTCGCATTTGATATACATAAACCCATATATACTTCAAGAGAGTTACCATACCAATAACTAACTCTATTATATATCTAGATTCTTATACGATAAAATCATCTGCTAATAAGTATATAAATACATTAAATCAATTATATACCCGTATATATACTCGTATATATAGAGTACACATATACATATACAAAATCTGCTAGCACTAGTACATTCGTATCACACTATAACAACATACATATATCACATCCTCACTCTTCTATCCTCCCACTCTCCCATTCTCCCATTCCCAACTTCAATTTCCAAATTTGCAATTCCAAATAACCATACCATCTACCTACTCATACTGATGATTTCCTCCTCCTCCTCCTCCTTCTTTTCCTCCTCCTCTCCAGATACTAGCAACACCATACCTACAATCAAAACCGAAAACAAACTCATTCGAAATCCCCTCTTCTCTTATACAAGCAGAGCACTACATCTTTAATATTACATCATTGTATTGTACTAAATCACCCTTTCATTCCTCACTTCTCATCCCTCATCCCATCCCCCATCTCCCACCAAACATCACCACCCATCACCACACATCAAATACCTACCCATCACCCATGATAATTATCTCGCTTACCCTCACCCTCTCCCTCTCCCTCACCCTCTCCCTTACCCTCCCTCACCCTCCCTTACCCCTACTCTACCATTCTCTTACGCTCCTCAGCCCGTCGCCTTCATGTTCACTTCACTCTCGCTATGCCCAACACCATCATTCGGGACAACCATGGTGCTTTCTATGTTATCTTCGGCATTCTTCTTCCTTGGCTTCTTGTCTGTACTTACTATGGGATGATGATGATGATAGATGAACGACGAGAGGCACTTTGCCTATTAGCCTCCCCAACGAACACGACCCCTTCCTCGCACTCGATACTACCTACAACATACAGCAGCACACTCAACACATACACCTACCTATTCATTCATCCATCCAACACCAACATGAGCATCAAATCACTCAAAGTCACATCATAGAAGGAGCCAAGATATAGAGTGGGTAATTGTCTGGTATTTATCAAGCCATTCATCCCATCAACGAATGTCTTCGAGATGATAATCTATCTAAAGTCCACCAGAAAAGCGAGTCCTATCTAAAACCCTTTCTCCGTCTCTCTTCCCACTAGCTATCCCACCAAAGAGCCAATATCGACACATCTCTCCGTTCCTATGATAAAATGTGTTGGTATATTCAAGAACAAAGCTCCTTCCATGATGTTCGATCCTCCATAAGCAAGTGTGTGAGTAGTATGTTCGAGAGAAAAGTATAAAAAAAAAGGTAAAGAGTATGACTACAAGTGGAGGTCATGCCAACCTCCAACCCACTCCAAATCACCGAGATCCGACTGCTTGTCCTTCCGCTTCTCTTGATGATGGGGATCGCGGCCCTTAGCCCGCGCCCATGGAAATTCTCTGCCCTTGTCTTTGATAACAATATTTGATTTAGAATCCCAAGAACCAACTCCAAGCCCAGTGAAGCCTAATCCAACGTTTCGACGTGGTGTATTTTGAGTCTTCCACCTATCAATAGATCTCTCGGAATCTGACGCTCCTGCATATGCCCTTCTACGATCTCCAAGAGCAGACCACTTATCAAAAGCAGTTCTCTTTGAAGGTGGCGAATAACGAGTTGAGTATTGTTGAGCAGATGTGTCATGGAAGAAGAAGCCATCAGCAGCCAAATCTTCATCAATGTCACTAACTGCTGTACGGCCAGCTGCTACTCTTGGAATGTTGACAAATGAAGAGGTGTGAGGTTCCAATGGAGATCTGTGAGTCTTGTCCTCATCGTTCTTGCTCTCGTGACTCCAAGTTCGGGAGTTTGCCATTTGGCGTGATTTAAGTTGACTGTCGAGCTCTTCTTCCTCTTCCTCTTCCATCTCTTCGTCCCAAAGGTCACCCCAGCTTTTAGACACCATATCGTTCTTCTTGCCAAAGACTGATGCCATGGATGGTAATGGGATTGGCTTTGCCATGGCGATTGGTAGGGATCCAGAGATGGGAGTGAGACTGGCCTTTGGAGGACCAGCCTTCATGGAATGGCGGATGGCTAGAGATTGCATCGAGGTTCCAAGGGAGGAGTCGAGTATTGATTCCATTGAAGGGGTTTGTTCACCCAACGAGAACCAATCCTTGTTACTTGCTTCGGAGCCAGGGAAGAGGTCCTCTGAGTCATAGTCCTCATCTGGAATGGCAGAGAGTTGGCGAAATTGTTGAGGTGGACTAGCATGCAATGCTTTGGCCCATGGGAAAGAGGCACCTGCATCGAGTTGAGGACTTTGGATGGAAGGTGTGCGCAATGGCTCGCGGTTAGAGCTGGGAACACCACGACGATCAGCAGAGCTGAAGTCATCGGCAAACTCATCAAATGTTGTGAAGCTTAGCACACGTTCAATTGCCTCACGTGCAGCGGCAAGTGAACGCTTTCGAGGGTCGAGGCTCATGCATTGAGCAATCACTTCATATGTATCTTGTGACATTGTTGGGAAAACATCAAAGAGTGATTGATTATCCCGAGTAAAGTCGAGGAAGAGAGGGTCTGACTCCGTAGGTTTGGTGAAGGGGTTGCGAGAGAACAAGATGTTCAAGAGGCAGATGCCAATAGCCCAGACATCGGCTTGTTCTGGGGAGTATCCCGCACCAGCAGAGTCATATTGTTCCGGGGACATGTATCGGTCGCTGCCCACAGTAGTCTCGTATGACCACTTCTCCGAGGTTGCAAGACCAAAGTCACCCAGCTTCATCTCTCCAGATTGAGTGAGGAAGATGTTTTCTGGCTTAATGTCACGATGATACATGCCCTTGCTGTGGATGTATGCAACAGCATCGATAAGCTGTAGCATAAACTGACGTACATGTTCTGTTTCGAGTGGGCCAGTGCCAGTTCGAATAGCTTCGTAAAGGTCGCCTCTGGAGCAAAACTCTAAAACAATATACACATGGGCTTCAGTCTCGAAGGAGTGAATAAGGTTGACAATATTTGGGTGGGCACCAAGTCGAGCGTGGCAGGATAGCTCCTCAGAGTGCTCGTCAATGGCAAATGAAGAGTCGGCATCAGTCATAGTGGCAGATTTCTTGGTCAAGCACTTGATTGCAACTATTTCGTTGGTAATTAGGTCCTTGGCCATGAAAACCATCCCGAATGAGCCATGGTTGAGGGGGGATATCGTTTCAAAACGTCCATCAAGGACGACACCGTCGTAAAACTTCTCTCTTAAACACTGCATTTTTGTGATGAAGGGTTGTAGTAGTGAAGTGTGATGAGTACAAAAAAAACAAAAAAAAAGTAGTATGAAGACTGAATGAGAGTGAACGGTGCAGATTAAATAAATAAACTTAAAAACAAAAGTGCAGCTTTGAATACTGTTACAACCGGAATGTTTTTGGGCCCTGAGGTAAAAAAAATCGAGAGAGATATACGGTGGAATTCGTGAAAGCTTTTGTCTTCTCTAAACAAAGTTGATGGTGGCACAAGGAGAGCTATGCTCCTGATGATTGTCGAAATTCGGAGCGAAGAAAGGAGGCTGGCTGTAGTTCGATCTGAGGGATGCAAGGCGATAAAGGGTGTGTATGGGCAATAAAAACAAACTCGCAACGCTATATAAAATGTATTCCAACCGCCGAAAGAAAAAGGGAAAAAAAGGGAATAACTGATGAATAACTCCGGATCGTAGAAGTAGGTTGTTCAGAGGCTCATATAGGGTATTTCGAATACGCTTTGACAAAAGAAATTTGTTGAATTTGTTCGTTAAATAGGACAAAGAAGGAACTTGAAGTCCGGTAGAAAAGGAAAAGAGTTGAAAATCGTTATGTTGACATAGGAGTCAGACGTTGAAGGAACGGGTGTCCGAGTTTTATAAGATTCTCGAATAGTGGTACTTGTGTGAAGATGTGATGTCGATTTGGTAGGTCGAATCGAGGAGATTATGCACAATAGAAGCTAATCAATCATGCAATATGAAGATAGAGTGACGTGAGATGGGGGAGCGCAGATGTGATCGATGACTTGCACAGATCTTGGGAAAGTGAATGATCTGCTAGTAGAAAGACTTCGACGGGCGTATGTATCACAGATCGAGGATGATCAAATTGGCTATCGTGATAAACGCTTCAATGTTGACCTGGAACTCATGTGTTGGGATTTGATGCGTTGCTAGAACAAGGAAGTAGAAGATGTGAACCTTCTGCTACCAATGTTCGAGATTGTAGGTCGACGATGAATAGGAGATCGCTACAAAGGAATCGAGGAAGAGGAGGATTGATCGCGAGGTTGAAGAATGTAGTTGACCTTTGATGCAGTTGATGAATACAACCAGATCCGCGAAGCCTTGTGGATGTTCAGGAATGTGGGTAGTTGCTGTGACAGCAAGCAGGGTGACGCAGAACGAGGCAAGTGATGGTTGTAGCTTTCAAAGGAGTGGGCGATGGAAAGAGAGAAGAGAGAGAGAGAGAGAGGTAGAGTAGAGTGAATGAGTATCGCTAAGAGTTGGGAGAGGAGGGAGAGGAGGAAGAGGGTATCTCGGTCGGGATTGGTTGTTTTGACGTAAATGATATGAAGTCGGAAATATGGAAGAAGGAGGAGAGGAGACGACGAGAGAGGAAGGGGGAGGAGGGAAGTTAACTACGAACGACGGTGATTGTAGCCAGTATGATCGTACGCATGTGTGGAGTTGGGTTAAAGAGTGAGAGGTGGTTGAGTCGGCAGGTCGAAAGGCAAAGAAGAAGAGAGCAGGTAGGATGAGTCAAACGGAAAGGCTAAGCGAATGAAGTGAATGGCCTCTTTGGGGGTAGGGGAGGGGGGGTAGGGATATCGAGATGAGGTGTCTGATAAGTGCCTTCTTATTATTGCCGACAGGGGTGTCCCAAGTAAATACAGACAACCTTGTTAAACCGTGTGGGAAAGAACCAAGATAGCGTTGAGGCTAGAATCAGGTGAGTGTCAATAGCGAAGGTTGATGATAACGATGTTTCTCCAGATATCGACATCAACATCAAAAGGGGGTTTAACGCTTAAGATAGAAGACAGAAGATATAAAATGTAAAATAGCGTTACGTGTTTGAGTTTCAAGATTGATGGGTTGGGCGATCGAGAAGGCCGGGGGTGTTTCTTGGATACTTCTTGGATACTTCTCCGTGAGTGTTCGTGGATTCGTGGATTCGTCCTCCTCAGAATATCATCTCTCTCTGTATTCTCCGCTCCTCCTGCACGAAGTTGCTGTCCTTCCTGTGAGATCCCGCGGCAAATGTCTATAGGCCGTCGCAGATCTTCTTTGCTGATATGAGGTACGAATCATATGAACTTGTACGAGATGGTGAGATGGTTACCCGTGTCGTCTTGTTGATCAAGGTCGGATGGCACAAGGGATGGGCCATAGACAGACCAACTAAATAAGTTTCCAATTGAATCAAGGGTCCTGAGGGGCTCGAGGTGAAAGTTCTTCTTGTTCTAGTGATTCTAGTGCGTTATTCCGGAATAGCCCCAAATGATCGCTTCTTCAATAGGAGAGAGAGAGAGAGAGAGAGAGAGAGAGAGATGCGACGATAGGGTGAGGGGAAGGGCAGTGAAGAAAGGGAAGCAGAGAAAGAATGTTGCAGGCTCCGATATTATCCACCAATATCATCCATCATCTAGGATATCCTTATCTCACGCACATCATCACGGTATCAACGACAACCATAAGCAAAGAAAGCGGCTTTTTCCCATCTCGTACAATGGAGCCCATCACCTCCATCTCGCACATTGATCCCCCCCCTCCCCCNCCCTTCATCCTCGTACCTCACTCACCTCACCACATCACCACCTCACCACCTCACCTCACCTCACCTCACCACCTCCCCCCAGATTTTCATTGGTACTTGGATGCATGTACTCGTACACCCAAGCGTCAATGCATCCATCTCCAAGACTGTAGATCTATCCCATACACTCACATTTCTTTCAAGGCACGCCCCTCCCACATCCCACACTAGGTTTGACCTTTTTGGGTATCACGGTCGAATAATCGCTCAAAGGAGAAAATCAGTAGTCCCACGACAGCATCAGAGCAGGCGCAGGCGTGGTGAGTGATATAATAATACTACTCTGTTGAGACTACCGCGCAGAGGAAGAAAGAACGGCATACGATATCAAGGAAGAGGCATCGCATCATATCACGCCAATCAATTCGAGAAGATTCGAGACAATTCATACGTAAGTAAGAATGTACGACTAATCCTACATTTATGCAAGCCACCAAGGACTAAGGAATGCGGACATGCATCTATTGCATCTATTGCATCCATTGCATCCATTGCATCACCGTCGTTAACTCAAATCAAAGAGGTGAATTTGCCGCCCTCTTTCCTTCTTCTCTTTTTTTCTTTTGGCGCTCAATGCTCTCTGTCTATCAAACTGGGGAAATATCACCCCGTTGACGTTGGGTGGTTGGTGATTGGATTTGTGAAATAAGAATGGAGAATCTGCTTTCCATTCTATTCTTGTCGACATTGGTCTGTGTATTATTAAGCTTTCGTATCTGCTAGGAAGTTCTAGAGATGTATCTACTACTGTCACTACTTATGGAAAGGGGCTGTGTCGGCAATACAATCACTCTATGGTCTGCGGTCTATGGTCTGTGGTCTATGGTATCTCTGACCAAAGATTACAAAGACATCTGAACATCTGAACATCTAGACATTTGAACTCGTAAACTCCTAGACTCCTGGACGAATGACATCAACTCTAAAGATTCGTTGAAGATTTCTTGAAGGAGTGAATGAATGAATGAATGATCAATCACCATCAATCTACCCGGATGTATTCTATCAACCATCCATCCATCCACACCCCCTCGTTACAATGTACAATGTACAATGTACAACTTACAACGGTACTCATCCATATCCATGTCCATATCCATTTGCCTTTGCCTTTGCCTTCTTCCAAAAAAAGATGACACAGCCAAATCCAAATTCGATGCATATGGAGTTGGAATTGGAATTGGCTCAAAACCGGACCGTAGGCAAAGTAAGGTTAATAGTGCGAGTAATGCGAACTTCCAGACACATAAGCATAACGATGGAAAGATATAAGACATTGCAATTTGGATGCAGCGATGAGGCAGAAACACAAGAAGAGAACAGATAACCCAGTACGACGAGTAACTGCTCTTACGAATAGGGATCCTGAGTGTACATGGTGTTACGACGACAGGACGGTCAGTAGTAGTGCCCAGCTTTGATCTAATGATTTGTAATCTCTGAACTATTCTGATGTCTAATGTCTGATGTCTGATGTCTGATGTTTGATGTCTGATGTCTGATGTCTGATGTCTGATGTCTGATGTCTGATCTCTGATGTCTGATGTCTGATCTCTGATCTCTGATCTCTGATCTCTGATCTCTGATGTCCATCTCCCCTCTCTCTGACTGTCGCAAGGCCCAATTGAGTTTGACATGGCGTCGAATTTGGAATGTCGATGGTGCAAGGTCGTGTGACCACCTCTCAAGTATGGACCGTGTATGTATATACTCTATGTGTGTATGTACAAGATTTGGGAGAACAAAGAGCTTTCGCTGCTTATCAAGGAGGGGAGGCGAAAGAACCTTGGCCCCTCTTCTCTCTCTTTCATCGTTATCATGTTGCACGAACAGCTAGTTAGCTCAGTATCCAAGTACGTACGTACATCTTTCAGCATGGCACGCAAGCTTTCAGCATTCTTGGCTCATTCCTCAATCATCCGGAGAACAATCCCGCCGTCGCTTTCAAGTTTCACCCCCCCTTATCACCCTCGACAAGGGGGGAGAGGGAGCGCTTATGATAGGACAGTGGAGATATATGGTTTGGCGTCATGTATCAATGTATTCATGTATTATGTCCTTTGTATGGAAAGTCACCCCATTGCTCAGCATGATGAAGCACAAGACACCATGCTGTGACAACGGATGGGCTTCTGTTCTTGCGAGCGGCTACCATGGCATGTTGAAAAAGGTGACCTTTTCAACATGTACGGGCGTCTCCGATTCCATTTGACTTGACTCTACTCTCCCGTAGACCCAATCGAGGCCAGCCGACCCCCCATCCATTCCAACCGGGCTGGATCGACATGGCTCTTCCAGCAAACTGACAAATTGGCAAATTGGCTCATCAGCAGACTCGAGAATCCACCGACTTGCACTTTTCTTTCTTCTTTCATCTTTTCTCCTTGGGGGTGTCGGGACACGGATCGTGAAACTCGCGCTTGCATGCTGTACTCCATCATTGATACATGCACGTCTCCTTTCCCACACGTCTCCTTTCCCACACGTCTCCTCAGCTACATACAATTCAGTATTAGGTTTCAACCTTCGAGGCATGTCACAAGTATATTCATGTACATCATTCTTGTCGTCGTGGGGTAGGTTGATGATGGGTTACACCGGCGATCGACTGGGAATCTGGCTGGGATCCCTCTTTGATTGAGAGTTTCATCTTCATCTACCCTTTGCAATTGAGGGCGTCATTGTGATACTTCATCAATCCTTCACTCAAACCTTCCGCCATCATGAATCCCCTCTACCGCCCACGGCACCCCTACATTCACATCTCTCCTTATCTCTCCTCTTCCCTCCTCTTCCCTCCTCTTCCCTCCTCTTCCCTCCTCTTCCCTCCTCTTCCCTCCCCTCCCCTCCCCTCCCCTTCCAACTCCAGGTACATTGAGCGCCAGGTACATGGAGCGCCATGTGCTGAGCGCCCTGTGCTTGTACAAAGTACTGCACGCAATGAATCACCGTTTTTTGCTCTGCTTCCAGGAATGCATGATCGACAACCCCTTTTCCGGTCTATTGTCTGGATCCATTAACCATTATCCATACCTACCTGGGTCCCCTCCGGTCTCATGCATTAACCTCACTCGGCTCCAGTCGGGGTATCACTGGCTATTGATACTGCACTGCACTGCACTGCACTGAAATTTACATGGGAAGATCACCTGCAATTCGCTCGCCATCTCCCTCACGAACCTAATATTATTAAATGATGTCCATCTTTTGACGCATGATTGATTGTTACCTAGCACCTACGTACTTCCCAAGGTGAGTGGCAGTGGCAGTCGCAGTCGCAGTCGCAGTCGCAGTCGCAGTATCGTCAACAGAACAAGCATCCATTATCCACATATCAACTGATAACCGGTAACCGGTAAAACTCAGTCTCTCTTTCTCTCTCTCTCTCTGTCCGTCGTCTCTTAGATCACCAACCCACCAACCCACCACACAACCCACCCATCACCCCATTCTCATCCCATCCCCATCCCCATCCCCATCCATCTTCTTATCGATATCATCATCATCATCATCTTTATCATCATCATGTCTCATCTCTCATCTCTTATCTCTTATCGTCCCCACAAATCAAATACCGGATGTAGTCGGTAGAGGGGAGTAGAGGAGAGGAGAGGAGAGGAGAATAGAGGAGAATAGAGTGGAGTAGAGTAGAGCATACGATCTTTCGCAACCATTCATCCCAATCACACACATCAAATCACATCACCCTTGCCCAACATGTATATCCTGCGTCCCATCTTATCTTATCTTATCTGCTTTGCCCTTTCAAGACCCTCTCCTTCAACGTGATAGATACCGTCGCCATAAAAGATTGAGCATCCCAATTGGCTTAGACATCGTTCGGTATCCCCGGCTTCTCATCCATATATACTCGAGTATATATCCATGTACGGCGACTAGCGGTTTCGTATCGTAAGCATCATGATTCATGGGAGAACTAACCATTCTCCTTTGGATACTCCACTCCCCCGTGCTATTGTAGGAAATGTATGCAGCAGCTAGCTACTCGAGTACTGTACGAATGAGCTGCTTGGAACGGGAACCGTGGTGGTAGGTTATCACTATCACCATCACCATCACCATCACCATCACAGTATCACTTATCATATTCCATTTGCCAGCCACTATCTTCACCGCCATTATGATCTTATAATTTTCTTGCCTTGCTTCAATCCCATTCTCTATGCTCTGCTGCTTCCCCGCCCCGGAACATTATCAACAGAACACAGAACACAGAACACAGAATACGTTCCGCGTACCTACATGTGCCATCGTGGTCCTATGTCCGACTTTCTCTGGCCGGGATCCCTGTTGGCCTTTTGAATATTGCGGAGGAGGCTTACGTCACACGGATCACAGTGCTCCTCTCGCATGAACAGGCTGGATTCATCCATACCATCATAAACGAACCTTTGGCCTGAGGAAAGCAAGTAGGCAGTTGGGCTTTCGATATATTGACGAATCGGATTCTTGACACCGACTTCGACGCTTCCTCTCCTGCATAGGACGGAACGTGGGGTTTCCTGGGAGGAGGACTAGGTAGTCTACGAGTAGGGTCGATCATTGCCACCGTGCATCGACGCCTTATTACCTTTGTTGTAATCACGTGTAGCGCTATACCTAGTTAAGTGTCTCCACCTCATATACTCAATAGAACATATATGCCACTTCTAGTATATTAAACAATATACATTATCCTCACTATAATAGATTATAATTCTGCATTGTATATTCACTAAAGCAATTTGATTATTATCTTATTGATTAAAGCGATATATACGCGTTTTTTCGAAAAAAACAATCGTTTTTCCTTTTATTTCTATTGGAAAAATTACATTTTCATTTAAATTTTTATCGAAATCTTCGATTTTATTCATCCCTTTTTAATACAATTATATTAACTTTTGATATAATTAAATAAAGCTTTATTGTTATTTTTATAAATAATAATTAAATTAATTATAAAAGTTTTTATATAAATACTTTTAAATATATCAAATACTACGAAATTATAATTAATAAAAAAACAATTTGTTTTCAAAACTTTAAAGGAATTTATAATAAAGAGAACTATAAAAGTTTGTTAAAGAATAATAAAAATGAATTTATAAAGATTAATAATTATTTCGAAAAAGGAATTTAATATAGCGTTTATATTCTATAATAAAAAAGAATAAAGATTATAATTATTATTGTTAAAAGTTAAAAGCGTAGCTTTTAATTTTTAACAAAGTAATACAAGTACGAATTAGAAGTCTATGCTTTACGCTGATTCAAAACAGATAAGTAGAATCTCTTTTGGGATTCTATTTTTCTTTCTTTATAGAAATCTACTATTTTTATTCAATTCTTAATTTAGTATTTCGTAATAGAGATTTCTATTATACAATTGTATTAAACTTATTGAGTAGAAAAAAAAATCAAAATTTTTTATTACGATCATTTTAAGATTATTTACAAAACCCAAATATAATACTAACTATTAATAAAAATGATGAATAGTGAATATAACAAATAAAAAATTAAAAAACCAAATCGATTAAACAAATCGTTTAAAACGAAACGAACTAATACTATACTAAAAGATCTTAAAAAAAAACAAATCTAAACTTTAAAAAGAACAGATTTGGATTAATAAAGATATAGAAAATAATCAAGGAAATCTAATAAATAAAAATATAGGATTTTTAAAACTAATAAAATCAAAAATAGATCGAAAAGGAAATCTAAAAGAATAAAGAAAATATATTGAAGAGAAAGAACAAAAAAACTTATTAAAACAAAGTGATATAGAAATACTAGATTATATAAAAATAAAAATGAATAAATCAAAAAAAGTTCTAGTTTTAAAAAAATCATCTCTAATATTAAATATATCTTAAAACTTACAAATTATAATCGCAAAACAATATCGGGAAATCGAAGTATCACAAAAAAAAAAAACGAAACCAAAAAAAAGATTATTAGCAATGGAAAAATATATGATAATATTATTAATAAATAAAAGCAAATTATTAATAAAAATAAAAATAAGAAAAATGTACTAATCGAACTTTAATCAATTAAACAATTGCTAAAAACCATTAAAAAACCAATAACGAAATTAAAAGTATCAAATACAAATATTTCAATAAATAATAATGTAAGTTGAAATAGATTAAAATCAAAAGCCTTGAATTCATTTAAATTCGGAAAAAAGAATGTTCGGATTTGGATTATAAAGATAAAGAATTATTTTATATTAAAACGGATCTATAATACAATAGATCAAACAATTATAATTTAGAATTATATTATAGGATTTGTAAAAAGAAGAATCCAGATGACAAAATTGAATAATGATATAATGGTATTATTAAAATTCCGAAACTGAATCTTATTAAAAGATTGATTGTTTTCGGAATATGGATTTATAGATATAGGATAAGAAGCAAATTTGAAGATAGTAAATACAAAAATGAAAGAAAAACAATTGGTTTAGGATTGAAATAACTATTTCGAATTATTTCTATAAGATATAATATAATGCAACGAAGAAAGAGCAATAACTTTCAATTATAAAATGAAATTAATACAAATCATTTTAAGAAGAATATATACAAATCTTAATGAATAATTATTTTTGAATTATAAAGGATTGAAGATCGTTATTCAAAATATCGAGAATTTAATTAAAGCAAAAACTAGGTTATTTTTCAAAGTTGTTTTTAATAATAGAATATTACAAAGATTAGTAGAAAAAACGAATACAATAAATTCTTATACAATAAGCAATAATTCCGTTATTATTGCAAAAAGAATATATTATTTAGAAATTCCTTAAAAAAAACAAAAAAAGGCTTGTATAAAACAGTTTTGTTTTTATTGCAAAAATATTAATTATTAGATTAATAATTTTATAAAAGAACTAAAAGATTCAAAAAACGAAAATTCTTTTTATTAATAAAAGCAACGGGAAAAAAAGAAAAAAGTTTTCACATTATCAAAAAGAATTCAAGAAAAGATTAAAATTCGATAAAGGATTTAAATAATAACTAAACAAAAGATTATTTATAAATAACAAAAACGAATACAATATTTTATATAACAACAATTACTTTTTAAACTATAAAGGATTATAATATATATTTCGAAGCAATTATAAATTTAAAAGCAATAGTAAACTTTATCAATGAAGAAATGGTAAATCAAATATAATATATAAAAGAGAAGGGATTTTACTTAATAATAAAAAACGCAAACAAAAACGTTATAAAATCTATATCAAACTTAGCGTTAAGAACAATATAAATAAATTATTTATTAATATAGAAAGTAAATAATATTAAATTTAAAAAAATGAAATTAATAATAATAAAAATAATTTTAAGATTGTTATAGCTTTGCAAATACAATCTAAAGATAGATTAAAGAACAAAAGAATTAATAAACAAAAACAAAGCGAAAAAGATAATATTAATTATAAATGTAATAAATTTTATAAATATAATATAAAACGAAACGAAAGCTAAGTAATTAAACAAAGATATATAGGAACTAAAATTCTTAGTATTAATGGATAACCAATTAAAAAAGCCGGAAAAACTACTAAGAATAATCCCAGGATAATACTAAGATTTTGTAAATATATTTCATATAAAGAAATCAAAAAGATTATTATTATATAAACCAGGATTGAACTATAAAATTGTATGAAAAAAAGAATAATATTTCTATTTGAATCAATTCATAATTTACCAAAATATGAATGAGAGATATTTAGAAAGTATATCGAAAGAATGATTTCGATTAGATTTATAAAATTATTCAAATCAAAAACAAAAACATCAATTCTATTTATAGGCAAAAAAAGCTTAACAAATTTAAAACTATATATTAATTTCCATGGATTAAACAAGATTATAATACTAAATCAATATTTAATTTTATTGATTTCAAAAATATTAAATAGATTAAAAAAAAACAATTATCTTTACAAAACTGGATTTAAAAAGAGTATACAATTTGATATATATATACAAAGAATAAGAATGAATAATAGTGTTCAAAAGCCGTTTCGGATTATTTGAATATTTAGTTATATTATTTAAACTATAAAATGTATTAACAATGTTTTAAATTTATATAAACAAATATCTAAAAAAGTTTATAAATAAAATCGTTATTATATATTTAAACAATATTTTGATCTATTTTATTAATAAAACTAAATATTTAATCTATATGAAATAAGTACTAATAAAATTGAAAGAATAAAGATTGTTTTGTAAATTAAAAAAATGCTATTTTAATATTAAAGAAATGGAATTTCTAGAGTATATTGTATAAAACAAAGATATTTTTATAAATATAAAGAGAATAAAAACAATTATTGAATCGCTAATATTAAAAAGTATACGCGAAATTTAGTCATTCTTGGAATTTTGCAATTTTTATAAATAGTTTATTAAAAGATATAGCGATATAGTATTACTAATAATACAACAAACGAAAGGAAATAAAAAATGAAATTGAAATACAGATTGTAATGCATTATTTTATAGATTTAAGTAATCCTTTACAATAATACTATTGCTAATCTATTTTAACGTAATTCTATTTAATTTTTTAAAAAAAATGTTTCGATTAAAGCAATCTATAGAATTTATTACAAAAATAAAAAGATACATATAAGCATCTAATCGCTTTTTGTTCAAGGAAATTCATTTTAATAGAAATCAATTATATTACATTTAATTAAAAGTGATTAGCAATAATGAATTCAATTAAATATTGAAAACATTTCTTGAAAGAAGTTTAATACTAAGTGACAATTATATTAAATTATAATAATCTGATTAATTTTGCAATATTAAAGACATTAATATAAAGGCAAAGAAAATAAACAATAGTATTATCGATAATCGATTTTATAATTATTTATAGATTAGAAAAAAGGAATCCAGTAGATAACCCTTCTCGAAAAGCAGATTATTCAAGTAATGATTTAAAGCCAATATAGTTATTAAAATTGCAAAAGCAAATATTGAATTTTTTTTTTAATAAAGGGATACAAAGATATTTTGTATGAAATAATCAAATAAATAGAGTTAACTTGCAAAAAAGAAAAGTATGCTTTACGAAAGATAAAAGAAATAGATCAAATATATTACGATTTGGAACAATCAAAAATATTACTGATATTGCAATTACAATACTTCAAAGCTAAAGAGGAGATTTTAAAGCTATTATAATACTAAAACGGATTATTATCAAAAATCAAAAAATTACAAAAAAACAATCCAGATTTAAAACAATAAGAATATATAATTTATAATAGAATATAGTATTATAATAATACAAAGCTTTTTGTACTACTAAACAAAAAATTGCAAAAACTATTGTTATAAGAATTTCATGATTTACTAATAACAAACCATTTTAAGCAAACAGCGATTATAGTATTAATAAAACGAATACTATATTAGCTTGGAATGAATATAAATATAAAAAACTATATGAAATTCTATGCAATTTATCAAAGATATAAAAGTTCGTATGAAAAAAAAGCGAAAGAATTGGTACTAATTTCAATACCAAATAAACTATAAAATGAAATATTATTGGATTTAATAATCGATTTTCTAGTATTTAAATTAAAAGCGGATTTCAATAATAGAACAAACAAAAAGAAAATATTATTATATTCGGTATATAATGTTATATTGGTTATAATTTGCAGATTAACTAAAAAAAAAGATTTATTCTTTGTAGAAAAGATATAATAAATATATAATTCGTTTATTTATTCTTTGAAGAAATCTTTGTGAAATAAAGAATGTTACATTCAATAATTATCAATAAAATGAGATTATTTACAAATGTATTCTAGAAAGCGATAACAATTCATTTTTGCACAACCAAAAAAATATCGATAGCATTTTATTTCTAAATAAATGAATTAATAAAGAAACTAAATCAATTATTAAAAACCTTTCTAAAGATATTTGTAAACTACAAATAGAACGATTAATCAAATTTGCTATATTTAATAGAATTCGCTTATAATTCAATTCTATTATTTAGAATAAAGTTATTATTATTCGAAACAAATAAAAAAACTATACTCATATTCCAAATCAATTTAAACGTTTAATATAAATCCGAAAATGTTATATAATTAGTAAAAAGATTGAAAGCTTTATATATAGACTTTATAATAGATGTTATATATTGTTGAAACATTCAAACCAAATATTATAATTAAAAACATAAAGCAAAAATCTTGAAAATAAACGATAAAGTATAATTGTTATACAAAAACCTATCAATAAATGAAAACTTTTCGAAGTTGAAATTAAAGAATTTAGGATTATTCAAAGTATTATAAAAAGTGAGGTTTTGAAGCTATTAATTGAAACTTTTAAAGAAATTTCAATACTATAACGTTTTTTATATTAATTTACTAAGCTTATATAGAACAATTATTAAAATAAATAAATCGAAAAATACAAAAGAATTATTTAAAACGAAATTGATAAAAAACAAGATTTATAAAAAAAAAACCTTTGAATAGGAAATAAAGAAGATTTTAAATTTAAAAATAAAAGATCGATAGAAAAAGCTAAAGTATTTGGTACAATGGAAAAGTTATGCGAAGGATAAGAATACATAGCAAAAACTAAAAGATTTAAAGAATGTATAAAAAGGAATTAATAAATTCTATTAATTATATTTATTCGTAATAAAAGCATTAGAAAAAGCATTAAACCAATAAGGCTAAACGCAATAAAATAAAAGATTATAATAAAAAAGAATCTTTTTGAAAAAGTAACATCGATAAAAAAAAAAGAAAAACATTTAAAAGGTTTTGAGGACCAAAATTGTTTACAAAATAAATTAATTATTCAAAGATTTGATCAAATTGTAATGAAAACATAGAGTTATTTCTTAATTATTATTTTTGATTGAAAAAAAAACGAAAGAGATATATTAGTAGTAAAGAAGATTGGATAACAATTAGATATATACGCAATAAAATCAGAATAATAGTTCATTTTTAAAAAAGTAGAAACGAAACAAATAATTGCAATAGTTACTCTACTTTGAGAAGATTTTAACAATATAAAAAACAATATTATCGTAAAGAAAAAAAAAATACAAAAGCAAAAACTATTAATAATTTTAATTTATAGATTTTATTAATAGAACAATAATACAATTTAACTCAAAGATAATTTACTAAAATATATATTAATACAAAAAACAAACTAGAAAAATATCTAAAATAATAAATTTAAAAGGTTCAAGATTAATTTTCTAAAGAATAATAAAATCGTTAAAAATAACTATATTATAACTATAAATAAGAATTGAAAGAAACATTAATTAAATAATCTATATAATAAAATTGAATAATACAAAACAATAAAGAAAAATAACAAAAACAATCCAAAGCAAGTTCAAGATATATTATCGATTTATATCAATAAATATAGAAAATGAGAATATAAAAAAAGTAATCACAAAGAACTATCGAATAAACTAATAAAGTATAAAAGGTTTTAATAAATATTTATTTATTTATTTATTATATTTAACGTCTATATTAGCTAGTTAAGCTTTTAATCTTTTAAAGAGTATTAAAGACGAGTAATACATTAATAGATTTAAGATTTAAAAGTTTATTATTTAGATATATATTATATAATATCGTTAAATTGAAGTATTAAAACTGCTTTCTTTTAACGGTTTTTTACAACTCTAGTTTTATTGAATAATCTTTTTTTATTGTTTAGAAGAGTATTTTGTATTAAAAAGATTAACCTTTACTTATTAAATTTAAAAAAAAATATCGAATTGTATAACAATTATATTAATAAAGAATGCTAAATAAACAATTGTTATATTAAAATGTAATTTTTATATTGTTGTATAAAGTATTATATTGCGCTTTATAGATTGCGTTTTAGATTAAGCTTTAAAGTGAAACGAAGTAAAAGAAAGAAGAAGTGAAAAGAGAAAAAGAGAGAGAAGTAAAGAGAGGAAAAGGAAAAAGGAAAGGGTTAAATGTAATGTTAAATTAAACATTATTTGAAGTATTGTTAAACTTTTAGTTGCAAAATAGAAAATATTGTATTGTTACAATAAAATATTCAAACTTTTGTAGTAAAGCAAAAAGTTGTTGTATATAGTTATATCTCTTTTAAACGATCGCTAATAAGTAAACAAGTTTAAACAACTACAAATAAAACCTTTTGATTGAGATTTCGTAGAAAATAAAATGCTTAAGGGTTTTAGCTTTGCTATATGAACAAAGAGTTTCTATGTCTTTATAATTGAAGTGTTTATTGTTACGGAGTACCAAACTAGGGATCGAGTAGAAATGATAGATTTCTATAAAGAAGAGAAATAGAATCCCGAAAGGGATTCTACTTAATTGTTTTAGACTAATATAAAGCATGAACTTCTAGTTCGTGTTTATATTGATCTATTAAAAGTAAAAAACATAGCTCTAGTAACTTTTCTTTTTTAATACTATCCCCTTTTTTATATTTAACACCTTGGCAATGTTTAATTGTTTTATATATCCTATTGTAAATCCTTAAATATTCCGGTTCCATTCTTTTACTTTGTTAATGATTTTGTAAAAATATACCTTTTATTCGCTTTCATTCCCAAATTACTTTGATTTTTCCTTGGCTATCGTTTATTTCAACATTTATTCATTCTCTTCATCGTTATTATCCTTATTGTCTTCCTTTAGTAATACTTTAGGAATTTCTAATTGGTTTTCTATTTCCAAATTATAATTTGTTATATTTTCGATTAGATGTGGTTTACCCTTTGTATCTAATTCGTTTATATAAATAATATTTTTTGATATATTCATTACTATTATATTTATCATTGCTAATCCTATAGATAATCTAAATATTTGTCTGCAAGTTCTTATTAGTATCAATAACTTGAATTTTTCCTCTCCTAATAATATATAATAATTGATTAATGCATCGAAAACTATTGGTAATTATATTGTATACTATTTATAAAAGCGAGTTTTTGTTAATTAAACAATTATTAACTTATTTGTTTAATTGTATTTAATCTATGATTTCTTGTTATAGTTTTGAAAAGTTATTCGAAACTATTCTATATAAGTTTGATTTCTTATAAATTTAATATTGTTATTTTAATTATATTGCGAACATTGATTTGCAAAATTTATTATTAATTCAAGTATATTTAATCGTATTTTCAAGAAAACGTCCGCTCCTATTTTTTGATAGATTGATTTCTTTAGGAATCCTATTTTTATTAGTTTTTTATTATTTTTAACCGCCAATTTTCTTTTTTCGATCGAATAGCAATCTTCAATAAATACGCCATATTTTACTATTGTTTAATCCGCGCCTTTTTCCGGGATTTTAGGTTTAACCCCGATTCTTATCGTCGAATTCTAATGATTAGCAAAAATCTTACTTAAAAACTTGTTTTTATTTATATTATTATGATTTCTTACTAATACCAATAAATCGTTAACGTTTTCTTATAAATTCTTTATATCATAAAAAGTTAACTTTTTTTCATTCTTTAATATATATCGATCAAATTCTATATTTTGAACTTATACTTAATTTTTTAATCTAATCTGAAATTTTATATCGAAAAAGTTTGATTAAAAAAATCCTTTTTCTTTGGGTTTTTTTTATGCGTTTGGTTCGATTTGTTCGTTTAATGCTTTTTTTGGCATTTTTTGTGAATTTCTTTTTCTCTTTGCTAATCTTTAATTTTTTTTAACCTTTGCTAATTTTTGCTTTTCTATTAATTCCTTTACTTTATCCTCGAATTCATTTTATTCTATCTCCATTTCGCTTTTCGAGTTCTCTCTTTTTACCCTTTTTCGTTTTATCGCGGTTTAATCTTAAGTATTTATTAAAGGTTTTATTTTTTAAATATTTATCTTTATTATATTAATATAAAATTTCTTTTTTGTAACATTATAATTCTTATTGTTTAACAATCCAAATAAAATTAACTTTTGGAATTTTGAATCTTTAATATTTCCATTAATAAGGTTTTTTATACTTTATTAGTTTATTTGATAACTTTTTGCGATTACTCTCTTTATATTCTCATTTTCCATATCTATTAATATAAATCGATAATATATTTTAAATTTGCTTCGGATTATCTTTACTATTGTTCTTTATTATTCTATATTATTTAACTCTATTGTATAGGTTATTTGATTAATATTTCCTCAAATTCTTATTAATAACCATAATATGATCATTTTTAACGATTCCATTGTTCCTCAAAAGATTAGTTTCAAACCTTTTAGATTTATTGTTTTTGATATTTTTTTTATTTGTTTTTTGCTTTAATATATATCCCAATAAACTATCTTTAAGTTAAATTATATTATTATTCTAACGATAAAATCTGTAAATTAAAGTTATCAATAATTTTTATCTTTTTATTTCTATTTTCTTTTTGTAACGACTTTGTTTTTTAGCGTTATTAAAATCTTTTCAAAACGAAGTAATTGTTATAATTATCTGCTTTTTTTTTGTTTCTTTAAAGGTGAATTATCACCGCGGTTTTACTACGTATTTGCTTGATTATTATTCAGTCTTTTATACTACTAATATGTTTCTTTTGTTTCTTTTCAATCAAAGATAATAATCAACAAATAATTCTATATTTTTATTGCAATTTAATCAGATCTTCGAATAGTTAATTTATTCTGTATACAGTTTTGATCCCCTCAAAACTTTTGAATATTTTCCCTTTTCCTTTTTATTATTATTGTTTTCTCAAAAGGATATTTTATATTACAATCTTCTATTTTATTGTTTTTAATCTTATTAATCTAATGCTTCTTCATACGTTCTAATTGCAAATGGATGTAATTGATAAAATTTATTAATTATTTCTTATATATTCTTCAGATCTTCTGGTTTTTGCTATATATCTTTATCCTTCGAATAACTTTTTTATTGTATTAGATACTCCAGTTTTTTCCATTAACCCTTTATTTTTGAATTTAGAATCTTTTTTACTTTTTACTTTGAAGTTTCTTTTTTGTAAATCTTATTCTTTATTAATTTTGTTTTTAATAGTTTTTCTATATCTTCCGATTTATTTATCCTTATTGTTGACTTATATAAGCTTAATAAACTAATATAGAAAATATTATAGTATTTGAATTTTTCCGGGAATTTCAATTAATAACTTTGAAATCCTATTCTTTTTAATATTTTGAATAATCCTAAGTTTTTTGGTTTCAATTTCGAAGAGTTTTTATTTATTAATAAGTTTTTGTATAACAATTATATTTTATCGCTTATTTTCAAGATTTTCGCTTTATATTTTTGGTTATAATATTTAGTTTATATATTTTGACAATAAATAAGATTTACTATAAAGTTTGTATACAAAATTTTCAATCTTTTCGTTAATTGTATAATATCCTTAGATTTATATTAAACATTTAAATTGATTTGGAATACAAATATTGTTTTTCTATTTGCTTCGAATAATAATAACTTTGTTATAAATAATAAAGTTGAATTATAAACAAATTTTATTAAATATAATAAATCTAATTAATTGTTTTATTTATAATTAACAAATATCTTTAGAAAGTTTTTTAATAATTGATTTAGTTTTTTTATTGATTTATTTGTTTAGGGATGAAATGCTATTGATATTTTTTTGGTTATACAAAGATAAATTGTTATTGTTTTCCAGAATGTATTTATAAATAATCCCGCTTTATCTATAATTATTAAATCTAGTATTCTATACTTAACGAAAACTTTTTAAAGGAATAAATAAGCGAATTGTATATTTATTATATTTTTTCTATAAAGAATAAATCTTTTTTCTTTTGTTAATTTGCAAATTATAATTAATATAGTATTATATGCCAAATATAATAATACTTTCTTTTCATTCATTCCATTACTAAAATCTATTTTTGATCTAGATATTAAAAGATTGGTTATCAAATCCAATAATATTCTATTCCATGGCTTATTTAGTATTGGAATTAATACTAACTCTCCCGCTTTTTTTTTATATAAACTTTTGTATTTTTGATAAGCTATATAAAATCTCATATAATCTTTTATATCCGCGTTTATTCCAAATTAATATAATATTCTTTTTATTGATATTATAATTGTTATTCGCCCAAAATAGTTCGTTATTAATGAATTGTGAAATTCTTATAATAATAGTTTTTGCAATTTTTTGTTTGGTAGTATAAAAAGTTTTGTATTATTATAATACTATATTTTATTATAAATTGTATACTTTTATTGTTTTAGATCTGGGTTGTTCTTTTATACTTTTCTAATCTTTAATAATAATTCGTTTTGGTTTTGTAGTAGCTTTAGGGTTTCCTTTTTAGCTTCGGGGTATTATAATTACAATATTAATAATGTTTTTGGTTTTTCCAAATCGTAATACATTTGATTTATTTCTTCTATTTTTTGCAAAACATATTCTCTTCCTTTTTTGCAAACTAACTTTATTTATTTAACTATTCTGTACAAAATATCTTTATAATCCTTTATTAGTAAAAGAGAATCCAATATTTGCTCTTGTAATTTTAATAACGATATCGACTTTAAATCATTATTTTAATAATCTACTTTTCGAAAAAAACCATTTGCTGGATTCCTTTTTCCTGGTTTATAAATAATCACAAAATCGATTGTCGATAATATTACTGTTTATTTTGCTTGCTTTTGTATTAATATCCTTGATGTTGCAAAATAGATCAAGTTATTGTAATCTAATATAATTATTATTTGGTATTAAACTCTTTTCAAGAAATATCTTCAATATTTGATTGAATTTATTATTGCTAATAGTTTTTGATCAAATATAGTATAATTGATTTTTGCTGGGATAAGTTTTTTTGAATAAAAAGCGATTAGATGTTTATGTATATCTTTTTGTTTTTGTAATAAAATTCCGCAGATAGTTTTAATTGAAGCATTTGTTTTCAGAAAATTAAATAAAACTACGTTAAAATAGACTAGCAATAGTATTATTGTAAAAGAATGCTTCAATTTATAAAATAATACTTTATATTCTATATCTCAATTCCATTTTTTACTTCCTTTTGTTTATTATATTATTGATAATACTATATCGTTATACCTTTTAATAAACTATTTATAAAAATTATAAAATCCTAAGAATAATTGGATTTTGTATACATTTTTTAATGTTGGTCATTTAATAATTGTTTTTATTCTTTTTATATTTATGGAAATACTTTTGTTTGATATAATATACCCTAAAAATTCTATTTCTTTTATATTGAAATAGTATTTCTTTATTTTACAAAACAATCTTTATTCTTTCAATTTTGTTAATATTTGTTTTATATGGATTAAATATTCGTTTTTGTCGATAAAATAAATCAAGATATTGTTCAAATATACAATAACAATTTTATCCACAAACTTTTTTAGATATTTGTTTATATAAGCTTAAAACGTTGTTAATGTATTATATAATCCAAATAGTATTACTAAGTATTTGAATAATTCGAAACGATTTTTGAATATTATTATTTATTTTTGTTTTTTGTATATACATATTAAATTGTAAGCTTTTTTCAAATCCAATTTTGTAAAGACAATTGCTTTTTCTAATTTATTTAATATTTCTGAGATTAATAGGATTGGATATTTGTTTGGAATTGTAATTCTGTTTAATCTACGGAAATCAATATATGGTTTTAAATCTATCGTTCCTTTTTTGCTTATAAATAAGATTAATACCTTTATTTTTGATTTAAATGGTTGTATAAATCCAATCGAAATTATTTTTTCAATATACTTTCGAAATACTTTTAATTTATATTCCAATAAATTGTAAATTGGTCCAAATAAAGATATTATTCTTTTTTTTAATACAATTTTGTGGTTTAATCCTGGTTTATATGGTAGCAATCTTTCTAATTCTTTTATATTAAATATATTTGCAAAGTTTTAGTATTATCCTGGAACTATTTTTGGTGATTCCTCCGGCTTTTCTAATTGGTTATCCATTAATATTAAGAATTTTAATTTTTATATATTTTCGTTTAATTTTTTGATTTTTGTTTCAACTTATATTATATTTATAAAATCTATTGTATTCATAATTGATAATAACTTTTCTACTTTGTTCTTGTTTAATAAATCTTTTGTTTTTTAATTTATCTTTGGATTGTATTTGCAAAGTCATAATAGTTCTAAAATTACTTTTTCTATTAATAATTTCATCTCCCTAAACTTGATAATATTTGCTTTTTGCATTAAAAAGCAATTTATTTTTATTCTTTTCAATATTGAATTTGAAACTGATTTTATAATGTTTTTGTTTATATCTTTTATTGTTGAGCAAAATCCTTTTTCTTCTATATATTGTATTTGATTCAATATTTCTTCATTAATAAAATTTGTTATTGCTTTTGAATCTATAATTACTTCGAAATGTATATTGCAATTCTTTGTAGTTTGAAATGTAATTGTTGTTATTTGAAATATTATATTTGTTTTTGTTATTTATAAATAATCTTTTGTTAAATTATTCTTTAAATTCTTTATTGAATCTTAATCTCTTTTTGAATCTTTTTTAACAATATAAAACCTTTTTTCCCTTTTTCCCATTACTTTTATTAATAGGGGGGGTTCTCGTTTTTTGAATCTTTTGGTTTTTTTGTATAATTACTAATTCAATAATCGATATTTTCGTAATAAAAACAAGATTTCTTTATATAAGCCTTTTTTTATTTTTTTTGAGGAATTTCTGGATAATATATTCTTTTTGTAATAATACTAAAGTTATTACTTATTATATAGGAATTTATTGTATTTGTTTTTGTTATTGGTTTTTGTAGTATTTTATTATCAAAAGTAATTTTGAAGAATAGCTTAGTTTTTGTTTTAATTAAATTCTTAATATTTTGAATCGCAATCTTTAATTCTTTATAGTTCAATAATAATTGTCCATTAAGATTTATATATATTCTTTTTAGAATGGTTTGTATTAATTTTATTTTGTAATTGAAAGTTATTGTTTTTTCTTTATTGTATTATGTTATATTTTATAGAAATAATTCGAAATAGTTGTTTCAATTTTGAATTAATTGTTTTTCTTTTATTTTAACATTTATCATTTTCAAATTTGCTTTTAATTCTATATTTGTAAATTTATATTCCGAAAACAATTAATTTTTTAATAAGATCCAATTTCGGAATTTTAATGATGCTATTATATCGTTATTCAATTTTGCTATTTGAATTCTTTTTTTTATTGATTTTATAATATAATTCCGGATTATAATTGTTTGATCTATTGTATTATAAATTCTTTTTAATGTAAAATAGTTTTTTATTTTTATAATCCAGATCCGGATATTTCTTTTTCCGGATTCGGATATTTCTTTTTCCGGATTCGAAGGGATTGAATGCTTTCAATTTTAGTTTATTTCAATTTGCATTGTTATTGATTGGAATGTTTATATTTGATATTCCTAATATTATCATTGATTCTTTAATAGCTTTTGGTAATTATTTGATTAATTGAAGTTTGATTAATACGTTTTTTCTTTTGTTGATTTTTATTTTTATTTTTGCAAAGGATTTGCTTTTATTTATTAACAATATTACTATTTATTTTTTTATCGCTAATAATCTTTCTTTTTGGTTTTGTTTTCTTTTTTGTAATATTTCGATTTCTTGATATTGTTTTACAATTATAATCTATAAGTTTTGAAACTTATTTAACTCTAAAAATAATTTTTCCAAAACTGGGATTTTTTTTAACTTATCCATTTTTATCTCTATATAATTTAATATTTCTATATCATTTTGTTTTAATAAGTTTTTTTATTCTTTATCTTTAATATATCTTTTTTGTTTTTTTAAACTATTTTTTTGGTTTGTCCTCGATTTTATTAGCTTTGATGATCCAGTTTTATTAATTATTGGGTTTTTTTAATTGTTCTTTATATCTTTTCTGGTTTAAATCTGTTTTTTTTTAAGATTTGAATCCATCTTTTTTTTTAAAACCTTTTGGTATAATATTAGCTCGTTTTGTTTGAATTGATTTGTTTGGCTGGTTTAACTTTTCAATTCCCGATTCGTTATATTAGTTATTAATCACTTTTCGATAATCGATTAGTATTGTATAAGGGTTTTTGTATACAATCTTATATTAATTGTAATAAACGGGTTTGATTTATTGATTTTATTTGATAAGCTTAATACAATTGTATAATAGAAATCTTTATTATAAAATGCCAAATTAGGGATCGAATAGAAATAGTAGATTTTTATGAAGAAGAGAAGTAAAATCTCGAAAAAGATTCTATTTAATTGTTTTGGATTAATATAAAGCATAAACTTCTAATTCGTGCTTGCATTGATTTGTTAAGAGTAAAGAGCGTAGCTCTAGTAGCTCTTCCCTCTTGACATTTATAGTACGCCTCGAAATCGCTATATCTGGATCGTAATAAAGTTTTGATAAAAGAAATATTAAAGATTCAAAGTTTTAAAAGTTGATTTTATTTAGATTATTAAATAATAAAAACTTTAATGTTATAAAAGAAAAATTCTATATTAATATAATAAAGATAAATGTTTAAAGAATAAACTCTTTAATAAATATTCAAAAATCAAATTATAATAAAACGAAAGAATATCAAAGAAGAGAATTCGAAAAGCAATAGAAAAATAGAATAAAATGAATTCGAAAATAAAATAAAAGAATTAATAAATGATTAAAAGTTAATAAAGATTAAAAAATATCAAAAATTAACAAAAAAAGAAAAAAGAAAAAAGTTACAAAAAAAACAAAAAAAGATAATAAACGAATAAATCGAACCAAATATACAAAAAGAAGCTAAAAAAAGAATTCTTTTAATTAAACCCTTTCGTTATAAAACTTCAAATTAAATTACAAAATTAAATATAAATTCGAAATATAGAATTTAATCGATATATATTAAAGAATAAAGAAAAGTTAACCTTTTATAATATAGAAAACTTACCAAAAAATATCAACGATTTCTTAGTATTAACAAAAAATCATAACAATATAAATAAAAACAAGTTTTTAAATAAGATTTTTGTTAATCATTGAAATTCGACGATAAACGCTAGAATCAAATCTAGAATCCCCAAAAGAAGTGCGAATTAAACAATAATAAAATGTAATATATTTATTAAAGATTGTTATTCGATTGAAAAAAGAAAATTGGCGATTAAAAGCAATAAAAAACCAATAGAAATAGGATTTTTAAAAAGATTAATTTATCAAAAAGCAAAAGCGAATATATTCTTGAAAATACAATTAAATATATTTAAATTAATAGTAAATTTCGCAAATCAACGTTTATAATATAATTAAAATAACAATATTAAATTTATAAGAAATTCGATTTATATAAAATGGTTTCGAATAATCTTTTAAAATTATAATAGAAAATTATAATATAAAACTATAGAATGGCTTCGACCATTCGGATCTAACACTATCACGTGACCTCGCCTCCTATAAAGAGTATTTATACTTCTTATACTTTATATTTTAAATCATTATATTATATATTGTTTATTAAGTTTTATTATTCTTTTTTTGATTATATATTATATTCGTTATAATCTAGACTATTCATCTTAATTGTTCTTCCCTTCTTCGTTGTTCATGATCATTCTAGTTGCCTTTAACCTCTACTTCTCTTTTGTTGTATTGTTCTCTTCTAAAAGATCATTCTTTTTATTATTGTTTCTACTCTTTATCTTTTGCTCTTTTACAATAGATCGATTATAATTAAACAAATAAATTAATGATCATCTGGTTAATTAGAATTCGATTTCACAAATAATATATAATACAATCATCGATAGTTTTCAACGTATTAGTTAATTATTATATACTATTAAAAAAAGAAAAATTTAAACTATTAATACTAATGAGAACTTATAAACAAATATTTAGGTTATTTATAAGATTAACAATAATAAATATAACAACAATAAATATATCGAGAAATATTATTTATACAAATAGAATAAATATAAAAAAAAGATTATATTTAATAAAAAATATAACAAATTTTCATTTTAAAATAAAAAATAAATTGGAAAACTTAAAAGAAAATTTAAAAAAAAACATTATAATAAAAGAAAACAAAAAATGAAAAAATGATATATAAAAGAACTTTAATCAAAGCGAAACTATAATGAAAGTAGAAATAAACATTTTTATAAAAGAAAACAATTATATATCGAGAAAGAATATAAAAAGAATATCGATTATAAAAAAGTGTATGGATCATAGGATTTTTTGAAAAAAAAAAATCAATATTATTAGTTATAAAAGTATTATCGAAAGCCTTAATTACAAAAAAAGAAATAATATCAAAAGTTAAAAACTATACTTTTAACTTTTCATAAAGCAATGCTAATACAAATTAGAAATCCATACCTTACGCTAATTCAAAACAGATAAATAGAATCTTTTTTGGGATTTTACTTTCTTTTTTTCATAGAAATCTATTATTTCTATTCGATTCTTAGTTTAATACTTTGTAATAATTATAATTATAAAGCTTATTATTATTCATTATAATATAATAGAAAAAAATCAAATCCTTATAGATCTTATCGATATATAAAAAACATTATTATTTTATAATCGAACTTTTAATGTTTTCTATATAATAAATATAATAAAATCGGGTTTAAAAAAGGAATTTAATTATAAAAACGAAATTGTTTAAGTTTTTCTTAATAGATTACAAATATATCAAAAAGTATTTTTAAATAGATTAAAATTAATAATTAAAAAAATAATAAAAGATATGTTTTTAATATATATATATTTATAATATATAAACAACGATTTATATTTATATTAAAATATTTAAAAGCTTTTTAAAAAAGATTATAACTTTTTTTAAATAATTAAAAAGCTAATTAAAGCTTTTATATAATAATAGTAGTAATTTATAATCGATTTGATCTATCTATAGCTATAGCTACGCTAATTATGCGATTCGCTTATGATATATACAATAATAAATGTTTTTCAAAGAAAAAATAAAAAAAACTTCTACAAAACAATTTTCTATTCTTTGAAAGATCTTCGAAATATTTATAGCTATTATTTGTTTTATTAAATATTGATAATTTATAATATCGATAAATTGAAAACATTCTATTTTGCTTTATTAATTAAAGTTAATATATCGATTTGCGTAATCGTTACAAATCAAAAAGTGTATTTTCTTTTTTTAGTTTAGATTTGAAAATTAATCTTCTTTTTTTCGTACTCTTTTTATACTTTTTTTGTTTTTTTTAAATGCTTTTTTATAAAAGCATTTGTATTTACTACTTAATCATTTACTTTTTTATTCTTTATTTGCATTATTTTATAAATAACTTCATTTTTCATTGAATGATTTTTCGTTTAATACTTTCTTTTTTTCTATTAAAGGCTATATAATTAAAGATTCGTTTCGCTTTTGAATCAATAAATCCTTTTTTCATTCCTTCAAATTACTTTTCAAATCTTACTATTGTAACGCTTATGCCGTAAAAGAGCTGTTTAGAACAGGGTCAATAGAGTTCTTAGAATTTACTATTATCTAATTATATTACGAAAAAGAGATTATTATATATATATAAACCATATAAGCAGGATATATATACGGTATATGCTCGCTAATCGAGTATGTGAGTTGTGATAGTGTATATATGTATCAGAACGTTTACTATACCAATCAAGTAGCGAAAGTATAATACTACTTTCTCTTTTAGTAAAGCTCGTCTTTAAGCGATTATTCGTTAATAATTCTATATTATACTTTGTACGATACTTGCCAACCAATTAAATGAAGCAAAAAGCATTTGTTGTAAGCTTTGCGATTATTGTTTACAAGATATATGATTGTATTTGCTTATTTCTAAACGATAATATACATATGAACACTTTGCAATAAGATAAATGTTTATTTAACATTTCGAAACGGCAAAATAGTATTTGTATTAAGAAAGGGTATATAACAAAAGCTTTTTTCATTGTAAACTTAAATCTATATTCAAATCATTTCAATTTCTTTATCAAATTTATTGCTTTTTTGAGTATATCTTTCTATACTAGTAAATCGAACAATTTTACGCCGAGTATAACAAAAAGGTTATCGAGTAAAAGCTTTACTAAAAAGCAAAGGCAATATAAAAGTGCAGCGAACGTATAAGTGATATTAGCAGCGAAACAATCGAAGTTAAAAACGTTTATTGTAATCAAAATTCCTTTTTCTTCTTTTTCTTCTTTAAAGCAAAATTATAAAAATAATAAAGAAAGTGAAGTAGCGAAAAACAACGATAGTTTCGACAAACAAAGTTTTCCAATTGATTTTACAGGTTAGTTTTCCTTTTTCTTTTAAGTATTAAACAATAATACTAATTTGGTACAACGATAGTATACATTCGAGCATTTGAATCGCTAGTGCAAGATTTTATCGATAAAGATTCTTTATAACAAAAAGCTATATTGAAACAATAACAACAATAATAACAAAACCGAATATCGATAACAAAACAATAATAATAGCAACAACAAAATCGAACATTTACAATACCGGTTTAAACCAATAGCAATAGTAAAAAGCTTATTGCGAAAACTTCAAATCAATCGAAAAATGATAACAACGATATATTTGAAATAATATATTGTAAATTGTATAAAAGATTTGTTAAATCGTTATTAAAGTCGTTAACAAAACCGTTATTCGTTATTAACAATTGTTTCGAGGATTTCGAAAGCGTATATATACTGTATATACGGAGTTGCTTTATAGAGAATTCGAAAAAAAGATATTATATTGTATCGAAGTAAAAAAGAAAGCTTTGCTTTCTTTGTTTTAATTAAAAGCAAAGATATAAAAAGGTTCCGAAGAATCAATTGTTAAGCGATTTTCTAAGATATTGCGAAATATTGTTAATTTATAAACGAAAAGCAAAAGCAAATTATTTCTTTCCTTAATCGTTTTTTGTAATGTTACTAATAAAAGAATAAATGGTTTTGCAGGCAAAATTTAAATATAAATTCTCAAAGAAAATATTGAAAGGAATTCTAACGAAGAAGAAAAAGAAATATATAAAAAAGATCCACGAAAAAGAGTTGAAGAAATACTAAACGTACAAAAGGTTCAAATAGAAAGAAAAGCGCAAGCGAATATTGAAAAAGATAGCTTTGAAGTTATAGTTAAAGGTCAAAGTATTTTAAACAATATCTCGTTTCAAATGAATAATATTTCTTTCTTCTCTTTTGGTAGCTTTATTTATCCTTTGATTAAATAAAATAATAAAAATTAATCATTCTATATTTATTTCAAAGATTTCTTTTTTCTTTATACTATATCGGGGATTGTATTACTTTAATTGGTATTAATAATAGCAACGATAATTTAACGTAATACAAAGATTTCTTTGAATGATTGTAACTACGAAATAGCTTGAAAAAAACGTATTCGATTAACAATAAACATAAACTTGTTATTATTAACGTAATCGTAATCGTTTTCTTCATTTTTATAAAGCTTAATCCATTCAAGCAATAAAACAAAAGAATTAAACAATGTAAAATTCGCTCAATAAAAGTTATATAACTTATAAAGAATAGTTTTCAAATCGAAAACGGGGTATCAAATAAAATCGACGTTAGCGTTAAGCTAGAAAATACAATATTATAGAAAGTTGCGAATCTTTTTGATAACAAGAACTTTCTTTATTTCCTATTTAAAATTATCAATAATATTGATAAGCAATAAAGGTTTTTAAACCTAATCAAAGAAAGGATTATTATAAGCTTTTTGAAGCTTATCGAGCGGAAATATTGAATATATCTTTATAATAGCAAAAAGTTCAAAGCGAAAAGAGTTATCTACTCAATCTACAATTTTGAATCAATCTTAAATAAAGTAGTTAAATTTTTTGAAGGGTCGTTAAATAAAGTAGTTTTTTATATTCAATCATACGTAATCTCCGATATCGAAATCTATAATACAATAATGTAAATTAATGAATTGAATTATTTTCTTTTAAGCTTAAAAGATATTTTCCTTAACGCAGGCAATAATTGTTTGATTGTATTTAGCGAATTTATAGGTGTTTTGAATGTTTACGTTTCTTATTAAAGGGTTGTCCTTGATATCCCAATCCCAATTATTATATAAAAAGTAACCGTAAAAAGCTTTGAAAAGCAATAAACCTTTGAAAGATTTGTATAAAAAAGTAAGCTGAGCATAATCCATTATAAGTAAGAATTCCAATCAATCGTTTTGATAATAACTAACGAATAAATGTAAACGTTGTTGCAAATACTAATTGTAAATCTTTATTTAATTATTTGTTTGAGGGTAATAAACGATGAAAAGCTTGATATTAATATTTAACAATCGATTGAATTTTTGCTAGAACTTTAAAATAAATTAAAAACCTTTATTCAATACAATCGATTTAGAGGCTTTGTAATATCGATAAATATAATACAAATAAAGCTTGGTTTATTTATATAAATCAATTTCTTTTTGATAAGAAATAAAGATAATTTGTTTTATTAATCGATTAATAATTATAAGAATATTATTATAACTATATTTGTCTTTATTGAAATTGTAATAATCTATAATAACGTTTTGTTATACTCGTTTAAAAACAAAAAGCGAGTATAGCAAATTGAGAATGCGATTTTGCGGTACAGAATTGCATTTGCAAACATAGTAATTGCATATATATTGAACAATTGTTATAAATATATTAGGCCAATAATATTGTTTTAACAACAAAAAATAGGTTTTCTTGATTCCAGGATATATTATAGAAATTGAATTATAAGCTTTTCGAATAAGGAATATACGAAGGTTCTTCAAATCGAACATTATTAAGCGATCGTTGTATAGTAGTAAATCGTTCTAAAAGATGAGATATTTATATCCTTTAAATGCTTCGATTTGTAAAGCTTATAGATTATCAAGAGAGCAATTAGCGTTAAGGATATAGTTAACGATATTGAAATAAAAGGCGATAAAAGCTAGGTTTATGGTAAATAATGCATTGTTATTAGTTTTCTTTTTTAAATCGTTCTATATAATTTTTATATCGATTTGGTTGTTCTTTATAAACTATTAAAAACGATTCTTCTTTTTCGTTTAATTTTGTACATCAAATTTATCGATGCAATATGTAAAAGTATCGATAAAGGGATTATCTTTGCTAAAACGGTATATAATAACAAAGTTGTAGTTAACTAGCAATTCGATTTATTAAGCTTATCAAGTATTTAAAGCTTTGATAGTTATAAAGTATTCTAAAGCTTTGTAATCTATATAAACTCGAACTTAATAAAAAAAACCAGTTAGTTTTGATTTCTAATGGTTAAAAAAGTATATTATCGATAATATCTTTTTGTTATAAACCTTATAATTCAATTCAATAAAAATTATAGTTTTGGAAAAGTATATTACAAGTAACCAATCGTTATTATGCTTTTAAAAGAATACATTGGCAATTATTCTATTCGAAATGTTGGTTTTAAATATATAAAGAAGGTTGTAATTGTAATACTAAAGCAAAGAAACGAAAATGAGTTTCTGTTTTAAAACATTAAACGCATTGCAATACAAATCGTCGAAATGAAATGGGGTATTAGCTTTAATAAGCTTTGTTAAAGGTTTAGTTATAATATTATAGTCTTTAATAAAACAATAATAGAAATTGCAAAAACCAAAGAATAATTGAACTTCTTTGATAGTTGTAAAGTATATTCAACTTTTAATTACTTTTATCTTCTTTAAATCAACTTTAATATTTTCGATAGAAATAATAAATCCGAAATACTTGATACATTTAACATTGAATTTATACTTCTTAAGGTTAATTTGAAGATTAGCGATCTCGAATCGAACCAGGACTAGTTTGATTTGAACTTGGTAATCTTCTTTGTTTTTAAAGTAGATCAGAATATTGTTAAAGTAAATAATGCAAAATATATTTAAATAATTGAAAAGTATATTGTTTATATATTTTTGATAAGTTGTTAAATTGTTTGTAAAGCCAAATAGTACAACTTTGCATTTGTAAGAACTATAATGTATACAAAACATAGTATATTTTTTAAAAGCAAAATCCATCTTAATTCGATGAAAAGCTTAACGAATATCGAGCTTTATATAGATTTTCGCATTGATGAGATATACGAGCGTTTTGTTAATCAAAGAGAGAGAATATCGATCTTTATAGATAAAAAAGTTCAATAAACGAAAATCGATATAAAATCGAAATGCATTATTAGCTTTTCGAACGAACAAAACAAATATTGTATAAAAAGCTTAATTAAACTTTATAAATTCTTTAATTAGATTGTTAATTAGATATTCTTTAACAATTTCTAGCTATTTTAACGATATCTTATAAAATGAACTATATCTCAAAGCTTTTTCCCTTTTACTTTCCAATATAATTTTGTAATTATATAAACGATAAAGTAGTAATATATTCAAATCGGCTTTGAAAAAAGCTTTTTTGGAAGGTTTTGTATATCAAAAGAATTAAAGGTTCTTCGTTAACAATAGTAAAGGCGTTGTTCAAATGTAATTGAGATTTAGTATATTAGTAAACATTTATAGCGATTAGGAGCTAATCTTTTTGGTTTTGTTCTTATCAACGTTTTTGTGTAACAATTTCGATATCGTTAAAAATAACAGCGAAAAGCTTGTTGTATTTGTATTTTTTGTATAAAAGTTCGAATTGTACGGGTATAAAAGCGTAGATATCGATAGTGTTGAATAGAAAGTAAAACAGCGATTTGTAGAGTTTCTATAGCTTTACAACGCAAACTTTTTTGAATAGTTGTTGAAAAAAAGAAGGAAAAGAAAGATCAAGTTTCTTTACAGATATAAAATCGAAGAGTTGTATCGTGAATACGGTGATAGATTTAAACTAAGCGTTTTGTTATTGCCAATAGATATCAAACTTATCATTTCTTTAATCAACGTTTTATTGTACAAATTGATTGATCTTTTTCTGTTTCAAATCATTCTTCGAAAGCAATAGGTTTTGATTCAAAGAGTATATAGATGATCGTTTTAAAAGCTATTCAAAGTATTGATTAAAGCAATCGAGTTTCGTTTACAATTTTGAGAATTATGATTTATTTAGTATAATGCTATAAGAATCTAGATTTGTAATAAGAAATAGAATGAATGATTGCTTTCAATTATTAATCGAAAGATTGAGAAAAGTATAATAAATAATAACGCGATCTTGTATATCGTTGTAATCTTTAACGCTAATAGAAGTTTTAAATAAATAATAATGTGGTTTAAACAATAAAAATAAGAAAATAAAAAGTATAGTATTAATGAAAGCGTATTCGTTTGCTTTAAAGTTAAAAAGAGTACTCGATTTGAAAAAGTATTTGTTTTTGGAAAGGATATAAGATAGGGTTATAGCCTAACCTTTCATTAGTTTAATCAAATCAAGGAATCGTATATTTTTGATAATATTCAAAAAGAAGTCTTTGTTTAAGCATTTGCTTTTAAACGAGTATTTTTCGCTTAATGCGTTGATTCAACGTCTTCAATGTATATCTAAAGATCAAGATGATTTTTAGCGTTATAGAAATCTTCAATAAACTCGCTATCGATAGTAACAATGAAATCAATAGAAACATCCGCCTTTATTTCGTGGAAGTTTATTTGCAATATTTGAAAGCGAGCTTTAAAAGCAAGAGAAGAAGTAACGTTTTAGGTAAAAACTTTAAAGGTTGGACTTTTAAAAGTTCCAGTATATCTCGTCGAGATATTATATAGCAAATAAAACGATTTGAATTGAGTATATTGAATTGCATCAATGCTAAGATAATTAGCGTTTCGATTTGTTTAGAAAAAATAAACCAATATTGTAATGAATGGCTTTTTGGCAAAAACAAGCTTTCGAAAAACGTAATATTTGTTTTTTTCTTATATAAAAACCTCGTTTTTATCGATTTTAATCAATTTATTGATTAGCTTTTCTATAGTAAAACAATTGTTTTTGTAAAGAGCTATAGTTTAAATTAGATAATCGAAAATCTTGCTTTCGAAATCCTTGAACAACTAAATATCGTTGATAATTTTGGTTTAGATTGTTAAAAGTTTAAAAATCTTATACCATTTTAAAAAGTAACTATATCGAATAAAAGAGTTATTAAGTATCTTCTAATGGTTGTATTAGGTATAAATATATTCAACTTTTACAGAATTGTTGTAAATTGCGATTAATTAATGTATTAGTTCTGCGTTAGTAAAATAAAGAACTTATATATACAACGTATAAAGATGCTTTTAGACTTTCAACTTTATTTGATCTATAATGTAAATATATTAAACTATCTCTAAATCGAAAATATTGGTATATAAATCAAAGCGTTTAAAAATAAGCATACTTTATAAACTTATTTAAGGTTTTACATTATTGTTCAACTTTTTAATGAGATTAGTTACTTTGGAATGATACGAACGAATAAAGTAAAAGAAATATAAAGGGTTTAAAAAGTTATATTTGCGAATAGAAAAATAAGAATAGATTTTGCGACTTTGTTCGAAGGATTGATTACCCTTAGCGTAGCGATTATTATCAGATTTGGAAAGCGAAAAGCTAAAAACAAGGTTGTTAAAGTTATCGATTTGTAATCTCTTTGAAGTTCTTTTACAACTTCTGCGAAATTAATGTTGTTTTTTTGCAATAAAATATCGATTAGTTTTAATGGAAAAAAGAATTGTTCCAAAGAAAGAATTGAAAAAAGAAATAATAAAAGCAATACTATATACAATCTTATCGCGTAGCCGCTTAATTTCTATAGTTTAAACAAAAAGAACTTTTCGCATTATATATTCGCTTTCGCAATCCTAAGAATCAAGGATATATAAAGTAAAATCGCAAAAAGTAGTTTTTGGAATAAAAATAAATTATAAAAGAAATATTGCTTTTTGTTTTATCTCTTTATTTTTTCCTCGATTTTGATTTCGAATCGTTACATTAAAAGCAAAACCAAAAATAAAACAAAAAGCTAGTAATATAAACGTAAAGCTTGTTAATGCAATAACTTAACTAAAAGATATAGCAACATTAATATAAAACTTGTTAAAAAAAAAAACGAAATATATTGAAAAGAAAAGAAAAGCAAAAGAACTTCCGAAAGTAATAAAAAGTATATCGATATTAAACTAGGTTTAATATTAATCTTTTTTCTATAGATAAACGGTTTTATTGTTTGAAAACGTTTTTAAAAAAGTATTATCGAAAGAGGTATTCTTTTAAATAGTTATTAGATGGCTAAAACGATTTGATATTTGAATAATAAATAATATAACGCTTATATTGTAAAAAAGCTATTTAGAACAAGATCAATAAAGTTTTTAAAATTTATTATTACTTGATTATATTACAAAAAAGAAACTGTTATATATATATAAACTGTATAAACAGAATATGTATACAGCACGTACTCGTTAATCGAGTACATAAGCTGTAACAGCGTGTACGTGCACCGAAACGTCTGCCATGCCAGCCGGGCAGCGGAAGCGTAACAACTATAATGCCTCTCAAAAAGAATAAAGCTTACGATAAGCTTTCGCTTCGCTTATAGAGTTTTATCGAAATTTCTCTTTATAAATGCTATATTAAATATTTATACAATTTGATTATAAAATTTGGTTTTGTTTACATTCGCTAATATAATAAATGTAAATATTATTACAAAAATAAAGCTTTTTGTTAGAATAAAAATATATTCTTTTTATACTTTTGTTAAAAGTAATATTAATATATATATCTATAAATCTTTATTAGATATAAAGAAGTTATATAAATCGTTTTGTTTATTATTAATATATATATTGCAAATAAAGCAAAAGATATTATTATTTCTATATATTAATAATAATTTATAATCGATTTGATCTATCTATAGCTATAACTACGCTGATCATGCGATTTGCTTATAATATATACAATAATAAATGTTTTATAAGGAAAAAGTAGAAAAAGCTTTTACAAAACAATCTTTTATCCTTTGAAAGATCTTCGAAATGCTTATAGCTATTGTTCGTTCTGTTAAACATTGATAACCTATAATATCGACAAATTGAAGATATTTTATTTTGTTTTGTTAATTAGAGTTAGTATATCGAATTGCATAATTATTACGAATCAAAAAATATACTTTCTTTTTTTAATTTGGATTTGAAAGTAAATCTCCTCTTTTTCGTATTTCTCTTATATTCTTTACGCTTTTTATAAAAGTTCTTCTATAAAAGCGTATCTATTTTATTGTTTTGCTATTTATTTTTTTACTTTTTATTTGTATTTTTTTATAAATAGTTTTATTTTTGTTAAATGATCTTTTGTTTAATATTTTCTTTTTTTTCTTTTAAAGGCTATATAATTAAAGGTTCGCTTTATTTTTGAATTAATAAATTCTTTTCTTATTCTTTTAAATTAATTATCAAATTTTATTACAATTTCATTATAATGCTTTCTAAGAAAAACAAAGCTTGCGATAAGTTTTCGATATGCTTTTAAAGTTCCTTTAAAGCTTTATTTCGAAAATGTTGTATTAAGTGTTTATATAACTTTGCTATAAAGCTAAATCTAACTTATATTTGTTAATATAGAAAATATAAATATTGTTACAAAGATAAAGCTTTTTGCTAGAATATAAGTATACTTTTCCTATATTTTTACCAAAACCGATACTAATATGTATATCTATAGATCTTTGTTAAATGCATGAAAATTGTACAAAATGCTCTATCTATCGTTGATGCTTATATTGCAAACGAAACAAAGAATACCGCTACTTTTATATATCATAATAAATAGAATCTAAAGCTTTTTATTACAAAGTTTAAAGTTAAATATTATAAAAAAATACTTTAAACAATTGATGAAGAGATTGTTTTTTTAATGTTTGCTTTAAAGCAATATTGTACCTTTTTCGTAGTTATAACAAATATAATTGTTGTAATCGCTAAAGTATAATATAAGAAAAATGCTATTGATATTGAAGCTATTTGAGTTTAACAAACGAAAGCTTTTAAATCGATTGTTTTTAGTTTTATTATTTTTTTAGATTTGTATAAAACTCAAATATATTATTGGATTTTATACAATAGGCTTTTTGATGTATATAGTATAATTTTGTTGATAAAGTTAACGATAATATTAAAGGTATAAAGGTTATCGCGAGTTTTTTCGATGATATATAAAGGGTTGATCTATTAAATAGAATAAGTTTTTTGAATGGTTTGTAAAATATATAATGGTTTCTTATTAAGTAATTTAATAGTATTTTAGATATTATCAATCGATACTTCTAAAAATAATCTATATTGTAATAAAAAGCTAGTTTTTATTAGCTATATCGTTATTGCTTTAAATATCGAACTATTTTAAACCAAATATTTAACAAAGAAAATATATATATTATATTACAGATCTATATATTGTATTTCGAAAGCTAAATATTTAAATAGTATATATTTTGTTGTTTATCTTTTTTATTTACAACAATTACATTTCGGAATAATGCTAAAGACTTTACGATTATAAAGGAAATCTTTTAAACCAATTTTCTTTGTTTTAATCGCTAAAACTATTAATAAGATTCTTTTCAACATTTTGTTATATATTGCTATTTTAGCCTTTTTGATTTTATAATTGCGATAAGCCAATATTCTTTATCCAATATATTTATTTTTAATGTTTTATTATTCTTTCAATTAATCGTTTTAGGTTTTCTATATAATCTTATCGATCGCAAATAATACGAAAAGTATCTATTTATCAATTATTAAACTATAATTTTAATAAATCGAAACTTTTTTAATCTTTATACTTTTTATAGCTTATTTGTATTTAAATATACTAAGAGTAAAGAAGTTTATTATCTTTTCTTTTTGCTTTTGAATTATTCTTTTAACTTTATCGCATACATTTCGGATTAAATCTATTATTTCTATTGTTTGAATCCTGCATTTTGTTTTTGTTTGGAGTTCATTAAAATAAAGTTTCAAAAGAATATATATCGTTTCTACGTAAAGAATTAATATAGGGGTAGCTTTAAAGCTTTTGCAAATTAATCGAAAAAAAGCATTTTGTTGTTTTTAAAGCTTTGAAATAATGTTTTTCCTTATCTTTTTCATTTTATCCGGCGTATATTATACAGTTAAAGCGTAAATAATAATCAGCATTATTATTGTTTTGTAAACTTATTGAGCATTATATAAGTTTATTCTTTATATAAAGAATATTGTTCGCATTAAAGCTAATATTTGAATTATTAATTTATATTCGATTTTCTTTATATATTTTTGCTATTTTAGTTGTTTATCGATTTGAAGGTTTAATACTTTAATGTTAATGCATGGGTTAATCGTAATAATATCGAAAGTGATCGAGATTATAAAATTATATCGTTTGAGGTTTCTAGTAAAGTATAAAAACTAATATTTCTTTAAAGTAAATTTAGCTTTGTATCGTTTCGCTTAATTTTAGCATTTGTTGTATATACATTGTAGGATTTGGCAAGTGTTTGTAATAGTAATGCTCTATACTAAAATATTAATATTATTTACGAATTCGATTACATTATCTCTTTAGTGTATTATAGAGCAAGTTTCGATTAGTTTGCTATTGTAAAACAAAAAAAGAATTGGGCTTAATAATAATCTTTGTAGGATTCCATTATATATTGATCGTTGTAAGCTTATATAGTTGTTTATTTGTACATTGCTATATTTATCGATAAGGAAACTAATTATTATATCAATTAAATATTTTGGTATACGTTTTTGGCGTAAGATATGTAATAGTTGTGAATAGAAAGCGTTATTAAATATATCTGTTATATCGAGATTTAAAAGATTAATTATCTAGTTTGAAAAAGATTTCCAAAATATATATGTTTGTTTAATGATTAACTTTAATACTATAATAATATTTTGTACTAATTTCGCTTTTATTTAATAAACAAAAAAAAGTTTATTAGCTTTTATTATACATAAGATTTTATTGGCGATTAATTTCTTCAATAGTTTGCTAAAAGTATTTAAAAGAATTATCGGATAGTATAACTTTATTAACAATTTATTTTTATTTGGCTTTGAGATTATAATAGTACGCATTTGTTTAAAGTATTTAAGGAAATAGTTTAGCTTAATATATCCTTTGAATAAATGTATAAAATAGAGATTAAAAACTTTAAATAATTTCTTAATTGCGAAATTAATGAATCCAAATAAACTGAAGACTTTATAATTTAATAGTTTTGATATTGTAAAATGTATATTGTCCTTATTAATTTTCTATTTTTTGTTCAACAATTATAAATATCTTTTTCTTTTTGTATTATAATCAACAATATCTATTAAATCAATATATAACAAAAATACAAAGAAATGATTTACAAATGTTAAAGCTTTTTCTTTTTTTATCGTAATTCAATTATCATTTATTTTAAAGTTTAGGAATTGTAATATTTATTTAGAAAAGTGATTTTTGTTTTTTACTTATTTCTTTATATCCCAAATTCTTTTTTGTATATGTATTGTTTTCGTTAATTGCTTTCGAAAATGGATTGTTGTTTTTTTATTTATTAATCTCTTTTTTGCTTTACAAACTTTATTATATTCCGTATAAATCATTAATAAACCGATAATTAACAATTCTTGTTTTAATAATTATGCTTTTTTAATAAAAGCAAAATATTGAAATATTTAATATAGTTTACTATAGATTGTTATTTTAAATTTGAAAATTATATTGTTAATCGATTTGGTTATATAATAAAGGATTTCGTTTAAAAAGAAATCTATATTCTATTCGTTTTCAAATATAAATAGATTATCTAGAGTATTGCAACGAAAAGCATTATAAAAGTTTTTCTTTATCATTTTTTTCCATTGCTATTTATATAAGATTTCGAACATTTTAAAGGTTAAATTAAGTTTTGTTTGAATCGGAAAATAATCTAATTCGAAGTTTAATCTTTCTATAACTTCGTAATTCGTTAATAAATATTCTAAATTGTATAATATCTATATAAAATCGATAATAAAGAAGAAGGTTTTTTTATTCTATATCTTGAATATCTTCGATATAGTTAAAACAATATTGGCCCATTGTATTATATTGATTAGAATAATCAAGTATTCTTTCAATGTTTGTTTTACGATTCCTTTTCACAACGAATAATATAAATTGAAATTTTTTAAAACAATATATCGAATGTTTTGATTGTTTAGCTCGGTTTTTATAGCTAACAAAATGAATAATCCAATAACCCTATAATATAAATTTAAGATCGAATTATAGATATTGTAAGACTGCAGAATGGCTCCGACCATTCGGACCTAACACTCTCACGTGACCTCGCCTCTCATAAGGAGTATTTATACTCCTTTCACACTATATCTTAAATCACTATGTTATGTTTTGTTTATTGAGTTTTATCTTCTTTATTACTCCCTTTCTTGATTGTATATATATCCATTATAATCTAGATCATCCTGATTGTCTTCCCCTTCTTTGTCGTCCATGACCATTCTAGTTGACCCTAGTCCCTACTCTTTTCTTGTTGTGTTGCTCTCTTCCAGAAGGCCATTCTTTTTGTTGTTTTTGGTTGTTGTTTCCACCCCTCACCTTCTTCCCTTTTACAATATTAGTAATTTAAATAAATATCTTTTAATTTAGATTACTTGTTCGGGTTATAAAAATGTATAAATCCGATGTAAATATAATAAAGATTCAATTTTTAATATCGAATCTTTTGTTAACAAATATAATTACTTTTATGCTTTTTTGTTATTTATATATAAAATACTAGTTTTTATTATTATTATAAATGTTTTGATTAAATCTATTTATTTATAGTTTTTGAACTATTACAATTTGATATTGTATTATTTCCGAATTATTAAAAAAGGTTATTATAATTATCTTTTATTTATTAACATTGTATTATAGTATTGTAAATTCCTTGTTATAATTTATTAATTTCAAATGTTATTATAGTATTTTTTTATAATATATATAGCGATATTGTTATTATTTGAAAAATGAGTATGGATTTTTGGGTATTGGAAATGGATATTTAAATATTGAGGATACTAATAATCGCTTTTGATTAGAAGAATTAAATATTAAGTATTGAGATTAGTTTTGTTTAATATAGGATTAAACAAAGAAACGTTTTTTTTGTTATTTTTTTTCTTTTGTTTAAAGCGTTTTGTAAAGCGGAAAAAATGAAATTGAAAAAAGATGGGTTTGCGAAAAGTAATCGCTTATTTTCTTCTATTGCGAATTTGTTTAATGTATATAATACTATCTTTTTTGCTTGAACAAATTTATTGTTTAGTTTTCGACAATTAAATTTATTTTATATGTAATAATTGCTTTTGCAATTAATACATTTCTATTCTTTTTTATATTTAAGGCTTTTTTTTGGATATATATTTATTTAATGATTTTTTTGTATAATTGCTATATATTGTTTTTTTTGTATATGATTGAGATTTGTAATAGTTTAATTCTTAATAGTTATAGTATCTATTAAAAGCATAAATGATATTATACAGATTTGTTTTGTACCATTAGGATTTATAGAATAGATCGTTTATTAATATCGTATTAGCCATTTTCGAGAAAATTAAAACCAATATCAAAAATAACATTTTCTTCTTTTTTGCGTTACATCGAATTAATTAAAATAAATAATCGATTTTCAAATTTAGTTTTATATTATCGATTTTTAATTATAAAATGAATTTTCATTGCAAAGAATCCTTTTTGTTTTTATTAGTTGTATTTATACAAATACTATATATTATGATTTAATAAATTGTTTTTTTGGTTTTAATATTAAAAAAAAAGTAATAAAGCTATTCCGGGTTGCTTGCGATTATATTATATTTCTCTTTAGTTTTTATAATAATTGTAAATCTAATATTTGTTATTCTATATATATTTATTGTTTAAACTATAAAAATAATAAAATTGATCCAAGTAATAAGTTCTTTGTTTATCATTTCTTTTAAAGTTCCAATTTCCATTGAATCGATTTGGATTTTATAGTTGTTAAAGCTATAAATTGATATAGATTTATAAATTAAACTTTGTATATCGATATATTATACAACTATTAAAGCATTCTTTAACAAAGCAATCTTTGCTTATGATTTCTATTTCGGGGTTTTTTGAAGCTTTCGCTTTATTTTTTCGAATTGATTTACTATTTAAGCCTATAATAATGTACTATACTTTCTTTTAAAAAGAATAATTTAAATGTTGAAAAGTTTTTTTGTATAATTATAGATCGTTTTTAACAATATACATTGATTCTTTGTAAAGTTATTGATTATCTTTAAGAATATTAATATTGTTTAAATAATAATTGTATAAGATATTACAATAGAAGGTTTATTGATAAATAAATAGGGTTTGCTCGATTTACTCCCGGATATTGTAGTTTAACGAGAATCTAGATTTGGCGTCAACAAAGTTGCCATTTCGATTCCGGATAAATTAACTTTACAAAAAGGATTCGAGGAGTATTTTAATGATAATCTGATGCGAATTGAGTCTTATTTTTAAAAATTTCAATTGCTCACTTTTTCATGTTTTTTCTCTATATATTATAATGATTAAAATCTAAAGCTTTTTATTATTAAGTATAGAATACGCTATCGCAAAAAAATACTTTAAATTGATAATAAAAAGATTTGTTTTCTAATATTTATATTAAAGTAATATTGTACTATTTTTCTAACTATATTAAACTTTATTATTGCGATTATAAAAGCTTAATATAAAAAAAGTACTATTAATATTAAAGCTATTTGAGTTTGATAAACAAAAACTTTCGAATCGATTGCTTTTAATTTTATCATTTTTTTGAATCTATACAAAACTCAAATATATTGTTGAACTTTTTGCGATAGGCTTTTTGATATATATAGTATAATTTTGTTGATAAAATTAAAAATGATATCGAAAATATAAAATTATTATTAGTTTTTTCGATGATATATAAAGAGTTGATTTATTAAATTGAATAAATTCTAAAGTGATTTGTAAAGTATATAATAGTTTTTTTTTTCAATAATTTAATAGTATTTTAAATATTATTAATCGATACTTTTAAAGATAATCTATATTATAATAAAAAACTAGTTTTTATTAATTATATTATTATTACTTTGAATGTCGAATTGTTTTAAATTCAATGTTTAACGAAAAAAATATATATAGTATATTGAAGGTTTATATATTATATTTCGAAGGTTAAGCATTTAAATAGTATATATTTTATTGTTTGTTTTTTCTATTTATAACGATTACATTTCGAAATAATATCGAAAACTTTATAATTATAAAAGAAATATTTTAAACTAATTTTCTTTGTTTTAATTGCTAAAACTATTAATAAAACTTTTTTGATATTTTGTTATACATTGTTATTTTAATCTTTTTGATTTTATAATTATAATAGATTAATATTTTCTATTTAATATGCTTGTTTTTTACGCTTTGCTATTTTTTTAACTAATTGTTTTAAGTTTTCTATATAATTTTATCGATTGCGAATAGTATAAAAAGTATTTGTTTATTAATTATTGGATTATAATCTTAATCATATGCATGATTATATCTTCTTCTTCAATTCGAATCATACGACGACGTGATACATCTCAACAACGGTGAATACGCGCGACGATACTTTGCGAATCCGCAAAATATAACCATTTACGAAAAGCGTATGAAATGTACCTTTTCAACCATTATAGCGAAAATAAGCTTTTCTATATCAATGAAGGAGATGCGGATGATTGATAGCGATTATATATAGTATTTCGATTCTTTTTATTTATTTTTTTATAATTATATATAAAGAAAAAAACGAAATTTATAATGCTTTTTTTTATTATATTCAAAGAACCTTAAAGATTAATAATTTTTTAAAAAATTAATAGGTTTTTATAAAAAGCCGAATAAAAAATAACAATTTGTTGCAAATTTATAAATGTATTTATTAACTTTTTGAAAAGAATTATCGAAATTTTTATTTAAAAAGAAGTATATATTATTCTATCAATTCAAAAAGCGATTTTGATATATATAGCGAACGTTTTTATAGCAAATATAATATTTAAAAGCAAAGAAAGCTAAAAAGTTTATAAAGCGAAAGGAAATATAATAATAATTTTGCTTTTTATAATTTAAATAAGAATTATGAAAACCTTTAAAGCTGGCGGGTTTTTAATCGTTTTTTAAAATAGAGTCTCTAAAGCAAACTTTGCGAAAAAAAACGTTATTAAAACGATAAAAATAAATAAATATGTTTTAGTTAAATACGCTTTTTTTGTGGATTTATATCGTAATAACTTTTTCTTGATTTGAAAGAACCTAATTAAAATTATCTCAAATATTAAAAACGAAGATATTCCAAAGATAGTAGAATACAAATCGAAATGAGTATTATACTTTAAATCTTTAAAAGTAAAGGATATTCTAATAAAAAATATTTACAAATCGAAGATTTGCAAAATCATTAGGATTATACGTTTCGATTTTTTTGAGATATAGTATAATCATTATATAAAGCAAATATTAAAGATCTTATTTAATATAATTGATAAACAAATTGAAGTTATAAAGGAAATAATAAAAAAAAAGATTTGGATTTAAATCGGCGTTATTTTAATCAAATGTTTTAAAAACTTTAAAAATAAAGCGAAAAACGTTTGAATTATTAATTTCATTACTTCAATCTCTTCTTTTCGCTTATTTGAAACTATACCTTTTTTCTTTTTTTTACTCTTTTACAATTAAATAAAGTTTTACAAATAAAACTATCAAATTTATTGTAATATCTACTATTGCATAAAGCCTATACAATGTAATAATTACAATATTGTAAAAGTTAAACATTAAAAATTGATATATAAACTATATTTAGCGCTAGCGAAATATAATAAATGCTATAATTCGTTTTTAGCAAAATATAAAAACTGTTTATTAGTATTTTGCAATATAATTAGAGATAAACTATAATACAATTTGATTAAAGTTTAAATAGAATTGATCTACAAAAACAATTAAACGATTTAAAAAACATACGTTTCGAGCATAACTACGAATATTATACAAGCGATACGTATTTTCCAAACAAATGTTTAAAACTTTTAAACATTCTAGAGTATACAAAGTTTTACAAACTCTATAGCCCCGCCAAATGCTACTCGGACTTTGGCGCTTACCTATATTAAAATCCAAATACTAGCGATTTCAAAGAAAATAAACAATAATGCAAAGTATACAATAAATGCATTAACATTGCAATATAAAATATTAAAGCGTTTTAAAACAATCTTTAATTAAATAAACCTTAAGCTTTTATCGCGGAATAGTATATATAAAACATATATAGAAAATCTAATGAATATAAACAATAATAATACTATTACAATTATATAATTAATTAAAGCTATTAAACCTTTCTTCAATAAATAACGGCTTAAATTAATGTAGCGGCGAAAACCGTAAGGATGGTTTTAATTTATATATATTAATAGTATAAACAAATATAAAAAAAGATGTAGAGATATATAATATACTATTTCAATTTATTTACAAAAACAAAAAGAATATAATCTATATTCAAAAACTTTAAAGCTTTTTAAGCACCAAAACGCAAAACCATTTGGTATACAAATACTACGCCCTTTACAATTTGTAAGAATTGAAAAAAGCAATCGAAAAGAAAGCCGAGAAACCAAGAATTATATCGTATATATAACGAAATGCTGCAATATAAATACAATAATAGTGAAAAAAATATAATAGAAATATAATGTAGTTTAAAATAAATGATTATTATATAATGAACATTTATCGCAAATCCAATATTATTATAATAATAAACTATATAATAGATATTACTTTAATATTTCGTATACTAATCGAAAAGGATTTCAATGTAAAGTATAACATTTACAAATTAAAAGTATTATTGGTTATTCAAAGAATTATACTCTTTAAATAGTTTCAAAATATTAATATAAACTTTATTAGCGAAATAAAAATATTCATTTATTATACAAAACATATAATCAACTTTACCTTTTCCAATATACTTTTTTCAAAAACAATAATGTATTGGGATATGGATTGCAGATTGGATTATTATATATAAATTATTATCATTCCAAAGCGAAAGATAATATCCAGCAAATGTATTAAGTATAAGGTTACCAAAAACGGTTTATACATTTTTGCTAGCTTTATAAAAAACAAAGTATATTGGTTATCGAAAATCGAATATATTATTATAGATATTAAGCTTGAAACAATTCTAAAGCGATTTATAGAATTATTTAAACAAGCGATTTGGATTGCGAAGCGATTGGCAAATAATCGAATACAATCAATACCTTAGTAAATAAACAAAAGCGCAATAGCGTATAGTTTATATAAACATTTCAATAAAACTTTTAAAGATAAAAAACGGATATTTAATGCAATATATAAAGCAAAGAAAGAGTATTGAAAAAGAATAATCAATAATATATTGAATAATACGGATCTATATAAAATAATAGATTAATATAAAGCGATTTCATTCTTTAAAATTTCATTGTTAATAATTAACGGCTAATCGATTAAAAGTACGAAAAAGAAAATATAAGCTTTATTAAACAAAATATTATATAGATATAATAGTATTAACGATTTAGAAACGGATTTAATAATAGAAAACTATATCTTTACTCTTCTTTAAAACATTATTATATCCCTCGAAAAAATAAAACGAAATACTATCAAAATTTCAAACATTTTATTAAAAGCTAATAAGGTTATAATTCGGTTTTTAAAAGCTTATTAAAATAATATTAAAGGATATATATACAACCTTTTCGAATATTGCTTTAAAAGAAGTTATTACTTTAAAGTTTAATAATTAATTAAAATAATAATGTTATTCAAAATCGACAAAAAGAATAAAAGCTTTGTTTGTTTATAGCGCTCGATAGCTTTATTATTTTGTATAAACAAAGGTTTAAAACGAACTATTGCGAAACGAATAGTATGGATATTGTTAATGTATAGTATATTAAGCTTTTAATATTGCGGGGCTTTGTTTAAACGTTTGGTTATGGATTTAATCGCAACATTTGTATACAATGTAAAATGCGCTTTTGTTAGAAAACGAAAAATTATATTGATTATAATGGATATACAAAAAGTATTCGATATACTATTATTTCAACGACTATTAGAAAAAATGCAAAACCAAAGCTAATCTACAATTTTTTTGAAAATGATTTAATTGTTTTTATAAAAACGCAAAGTAATGGTTAAATTTAAAGATATCTATATGAACGAATCTTAGGTATAATATAATATTCTTTAAAGCTTATCTTTATCTTTAATGTTTTATATACTTTATTTAATAAAGCTTTTAAATCAAAATCAAGCTTTTCGTTTTAGATATATAAACGATATTGCATTTTACAAAATGAGTAATATATTGAAAGAAAATGCTATAGCGATTGTATAGGATATATAATGAATCGAAGTATAGGGATTAGTTAATAAAATCGCTTTTGTATTAGAAAAACTAAAAATGATATATTTTATTTGTAAACGTTATATTTGCGTTTTGAAGATAATTGTTTTTTTATATTAACTATACGATCTATAATAAACGTATTAAGCGATACAAAACAACCGACGTTTAAATGGTTAGAAGTATAGTTCGATCGCAAGTTTATATTCAAAAGATATATTGCGGAACGTATAGAAAAGATATAAAAAGTAATATTGTATATTAAACACTTTATTAATACGCAATATAGGCTTTTTGTAGCCTTTTTACGAAAAGTTATAATTATATATGTATTGTTTTTATTACTATATGAGGCAAAAGCGTAATATTCGGAACAAATAAAGCTAAATGTAAGAAATAGCTATTTACAAAGCATTATAGTTAACATTTGAATAGGGTTATATATAACAAAAGCGAATAAAATGATTAATTTCGCAATTAAAAGTATTTTGTTAATTTGAAAGATTATACTTATAATAGTTAATCTATACGATATAGGTTTTCCCTTTTACAAAATAGCTTTAAAACATATCTATATTAATATAGTTTTGCAATTTAAAAGATTTAATATATATTACTCGTTTACTATACAATTGGTTACATTAGATTATTGTATACAATGCGATACAAGATTGCAAATAACGAATCAACTATTTTCGGAAGCATTTCGCTTAATTCTTTCCCTTTTATATTATATCCCCGAGTATAAAATAAATTTTATAAAAGGGATAGATAAAAAAGTAACGGCGATTAATTTTATTAATTAATAGAACGCTTTACTCTTTAGTATAATCATTATTTTCTTTAACGAGTTTAAATTGTACAATGATGCAAATAAGTATATAAACTACGAATATACGATTTATTAAAAGCAAAAGTTTATTATTATCGGTAAAAAAGCGATTAATACACTTTCGTATATTTTTGATACAAAAGCGATAAATGTTTTGAAAAGACTACAAAAAGTATTAACGCTACCAATTACTACGAATATATAGCGATGGCTTTGTATCGATAACATTTTAGTGATATAATATAAATATATTAACGTTTCGGACATTTTATAATAAATGTTTTTGAAAAGTTATCGATTTATCGATTAGCATACAATTAGAATATAATGGTTCTTTAAATATTAAAGAATAATTGATAATAAAGCAATAAATAAATTAGTAAATATAAAAGCGAAAAGCGATATAATGAACCTAGGATTTATTATACAATTTACAATTAACGGGATAGAAATGATAATATAAAGCTTGGTTCGTAATGTTACAAACAAATAATAAAGCAAAAATAAGTTTATATTAACGAAAGGATACTATAAATAGCAATTATATTATGCTTTTAAAAAGTTTATAAAATTTAAACTTGCGAAATCAATGTTATATTGATTATTTATATTACAATTTAAATATAATGATTTTGAAGCTTATTATAAACAATTTAAATATAAAGATATAAAGATTTATTATTTATACAATAAAGTTAAAACCTTAAAGCATTTTGTTTTTTGCAAAATCTCTATTAAACAATTTCATTTGTAATCGTTCAAACCCGCTTGCTTTTCGACTATTGTTCGAAAAGAGCATAATTATATATAATAACTTTTTACTCTTTTACAAGAATTCAAACGTTTTATTACAACAATACAATATTTCACGTTTTGCAATCGAAAGCTTTACAATACTCCGGAAAATATATAACTTAATGTTTTATTCAACCCCTTTTTTACCCTTTTTTTTCTTTTTTACTTTTTATTTTATTTTAAAACTTAATTTAAAATGCGATTTATAAAACGCGATATATTATTCTATATAATAATACAAAGACTACAATTTAATATAACAATTATTTATTTAATATTCTTTATTAATATAATTATTATACAATTTGATATTTACTTTCTTTAAATATAACAAATAAAGATTAATTCTTTTAATACAAAACATTTCTTTAAATAGCAAAAAGAGATTGTTTAACAAAGTTAAAGTTGTAAAAAACCATTGAGAAAAGGCGGTTTCAATACTTCAATCTAATGATATTGTACGATATATACCTAAATGGTAAGTTTTTGAGCCTTCGATTTATTAATGTATTACTCGTTTTTAATACTCCTTAGAAGATCAAGAGCTTAATTAGCTTATATAGACGTTAAATATAATAAATAAATAAATAAATAAATAAATAAATAAATAAATTATAATCTTAATAAATCGAAACTTTTTTGATCTTTATGTTTTTCATAGTCTATTTGTATTTGAATATAGTAGAAATAAAAGGGTTTATTATTTTCTTTTTATATTTTCGAATTATTTTTTTAACTTTATCGTATACGTTTCGAATTAAATCTATTATTCCTATTGTTTAAATCCTACATTTTGTTCTTATTTGAAATTCATCGAAATAAAGCTTTAAAAAAATGTATATTATCTCTATATAAAGAACTAGTATAAAAGTAGCTTTAAAACCTTTGTAAACTAATCGAAAAAAAGCATTTTGTTGTTTTTGAAGCTTTAAAGTAATACTTTTCTTTATCTTTTTTATTTTATTCAATGTATACTATATAATCGAAATAGAAATAATAATCGATATTATTATTACTTTGTAAATTTATTAAGTATTATATAAATTCATTCCCTATATAAACGATATTATCTATATTAAAGCCAAAATTTAAATTATTAATTTTTATTCGATTTTCTTTATATATTTTTATCATTTTAATTATTCGTCGATTTAAAAGCTTAACATTTTAATGCTAATATATAAAATAACCGTAGCGATATCGAAAGCAATCGAAATAATAAAATCATATCGTTTAAAGTTTTTAAAAAAATATAGAAATTAATATTTCTATAAAGTAAACTTGGTTTTGTATCGCTTTATTTAGTTTTAGCATTTGTTATATATATATTATAGGATTTGACAAGTATCTATAATAATAATACTTTATACAAAAATATTGATATCGTTTACAAATCTCATTATATTGTTTTTTTAATATATTATAAAACAAATTTCGATTAATTTATTATTATAAAACAAAAAAAAAATCGAGCTCAGTAATGATTTTTGCGGGATTTTATTATATATCAAATATTAAAGGTTTATATAATTGTTTATTTGTATATTATTATATTTATTAATATAGAAATTAATTATTATATCGATTAAGTATTTAGATATACGCTTTTGATGTAGAATATATAATAGTTGCGAGTAGAAAGTGTTATCGAATACTTTTATTATATCGAGATTCAAAAAACTAATTATTTGATTTAGAAAAGATTTTCAAAATGTATATATTTCTTTAATAATTAGCTTTAATGCTACAATAGTATCTTATATCGATTTTATTTCTATTTGATAAACAAAAAGGAGTTTATTAGCTTTTATTATATATAAGATTTTATTAATAATTAATTTCTTTAATAGTTTATTGAAAGTATCTAGAAGAGTTATCGAACGGTATAACCTCACTAGCGATTTGTCTTTGCTTGGTTTTGAGATTATAACGATACGCGCTTGTTTAAAGTATCTAAAGAAATAGGCTTTTATATATTGTTACAAATAAAACTATTGAATTAAATCGCTATATATATATACTTGTAGTATATATACTCAATTAATTATATATTCGATATGACGCGTCATTTTGGCATGATATATATATTATTAAATTTTCAAAAAAAAAAAACGCAAAAATCGAAATAATTGTAATAAAAGAGATAATTGTAAAGAAAAATTAAAAAGATTTTATAATCGAAATGAATTATTTTAAATTAAAAAGATTCAATACTACAATTGTAAAAAGTATAGATATCGAAAAAGAAAATATTGTATATCAAAATATAATAAAAAACGTATTTTAAAAGTTTTCGTAAATAGCAAAGGTTTTACTTTTTAAAAGAGAAAAGCGAATATAATATTAAATAGTAATTATATTTTTATTATTATTCTAATGTATCTTTCCAAGTATATAATAACAATTTCAAATGAATATTCAATTTAAAAGTCTTTTATTATTTTATTAATTAGTTTAAAGCTTTAAATAACGTTATAAAAAAATTTATATTATAAAAAATTTAAATTACAAATAAATCATTTACATTAAACGTAGTATATAGAAATTTATAAATTAATAGATTTACGTTTTTCGATGTATAGTATATAAAGAAATTTGAAACAATTTAATTGATTTCTATTAATCTTCCTATTTAAAATAAATATAAATAATCTTTAAAGAAAAATCAATATTTTATTGAAAATTCGACTAATTGAAATTTGCAACAAAGAAAGTATTTGATTGTTATATTGTATAAGATTTTGTACCATAATTTGCTAGTATAATTTTCGAAGAATTTGCTTCTATGAATAATATTAATCTCTACAAATTTATATTCAATTTGGCACATTATTAGCTTGATTATTTTAATTACGATCAACTTTAAAAGCTTTTAAAAGCGTATATAGATTTAAAATTATCAAAAAAACGAAAATCGATAGAAAAATCGATATGTTTACTTTGTTTAATCAAAAAAATAAAAAAGTATTTTAATAAATATATAGCGATTAGAACGTTTATAGTTTTATAACGATTTTATTGTAATCTCTTTGAAATTTAAAAGATATTCTCTTTAAGCAACAAATATTTTATAATAGTTGTAGATAATGCTATAAAATTCATTTAGATCAAATATTCTTTTAATAAATCTACGATTATAATTGTACTAATACTTTTGAATCTATTCAAATTGATCGAAATAGAGTTTAATAATAAAATTGTTATAATACAAATTGATAATAACAAAGACAAACTTAATATTAATTTTCAAATAAAGATCTCGAAATAGAGTATATAATTTAAGCTATTTTTAATAGGAAAATATATTATAAATAGCGTTGTTAAAAAGAAAATATAGAATATAAATATCGTATTAAAAAGTTTTTTAACAAAATCAAAAATGTCTTCGATTTAATAGGAAATTACTATATTATATACTATTTATTTGAAGAATCGATCTTTTACAAAAACATTTCTTTTTAAAGAAACTAAAACTTCTTCAAAAACTATTACGCTTTTTAAGATATATAATAATCATTAATCAAATTTACGAAAGTTAAAAGTTTTCGAATATACGATATTTGTATATAATCTTTAACAATTAAAGTAAATTACAAAGAAATTTAAATTGAAAACATTAAAAAGAAAGTATCTTTTTATAAATATAAAAAAAGTTAAATTTATAAACTTTTTATTTCATTTATTTCATTTATTTCATTTATTTCATTTATTTCATTTATTTCATTTATTT
>NGKF01000011.1:187185-203449 GCA_002162555.1 Monilinia aucupariae
ATTTATTTCATTTATTTCATTTATTTCATTTATTTCATTTATTTCATTTATTTCATTTATATCACGCTTCCGCTGCTCGGCTGGCATGGTAGACGTTCCGGTGCACATACACGCTGTTACGGTTTACGTGCTCGATTAGCAAGCATATGCTATGCATATATCCTATCTATATGGTTTATATATATATAACAATCTTTCTTTTGTAGTATAATCAAATAATAATAAATTCTAAAAACTTTATTAATCTTGTTCTAAATAGCTCTTTTACAATATAAACATTATATTATTTATTATTTAAATATCAAATCGTTTTAGTTATTTGATGATTGTTTAAAAAAATACTTTTTTCGATAATATTTTTTTAAAAACGCTTTTAAATAACAAAACCGTTTATTTATAGGAAAAAAATTAATACTAGATTTAATCTAATAGCGATATATTCCTTATTATTTTCGGAAATCCTTTTGCTTTTTTTTTCTTTTCAATATATTTCGTTCCTTTTCCGACAAATCCTACGTTAACGCTATCGCATTTCCTAACCAAGCTATTGCGTTAACGAGTTTTACATCCGCATTACCAATTTTCTGTTTTACTTTTGGTTTTGCTTTTAATGTAACTACTTGAAATCAAAATCGAGGAAAAAATAAAGAAACGAAACAGGAAATAATGCTTTTTTTATAATCTGCTTTTATTTTAAAGATTACTTTTTGCAACTTTACTTTACACATCTTCAATTCTTAAAATTATAAAAGCGAATATACAATGCGAAAGGTTTTTTTTGTTTAAATCATAAAAATTAAACGATTATATAATAAAATCGCATATAGTATTACTTTTATTATTCCTTTTTCCAATCTTTTCTTCGAAACGATTCTTTCTTTTATTGAAACTAATCAATATTCTATTATAGAAAAATAATATCAATTTTGCAGAAATTGTAAAAAAACTTCAAAAAGATTACAAATCGATAATCTTAACAACCTTACCCCCAGCTCTTTGCTTTCCGAATCTGATAATAACCGTTACGCCAAAAATGATTGATCCTTCAAACAAAATTACAAAACCCACTTTCACTTCTTTGTTCGTAAACATAGTTTCCCAAACCCTTTATATTCCTTTCACTCTATTCGTTCGTATCATTCCAAAGTAATTAATCTTATTAGAAAGCTAAACGATAATGTAAAACCTTAAGCAAATTTGTAAAGCATGCTTATTTTTAAACATTTCGATTTATATACTAATACTTTCGATTCAAAAACGGTTCAATATACTTATATTATAAACTAAACAAAATTGAAAACCCAAAAGCATTTTTATACGTTGTATACGCAAATTCTTTATTTCATTAATATAAAACTAGTATACTAATTGGCCGCAATTTACAATAATTTTGCAGAAATTAAACATACTTATACCCAATATAACCATTGAAAAATGCTTAATAGCTTTTCCATTCGATATAGCTATTTCTTAAAATAGTATAAAACTTTCAGATTTTTGGCAACCCAAACCAAAATCATTAACGATACTCAACTATTCAAGGATCTCGAAAATAAGATTTTCGATCATTTAATTCAAATCGTAATTCTTTACAAAAACAATTGTTTTATTATAAAAAAGCTAATCGATAAATTGATTAAGATTAATAAAAACGAAATCTTTATACAAAAAAGAAACAAATATTATACTTTTTAAAAATTTGCTTTTATTAAAAAGCCATTTATTACAATATTAGCTCATTTTTTTCAAACGAATTGAAGCGTTAATTATTCTAGTATTAATGCAGTTCAATATACCCAATCCAAACCGTCCTATCCGCTATATAACACTTCGGCGGGATATATTGGAATTTTCAAAAGTTCGACCCTCGGAGTTTTCACCCGGAATATCGCTTCCTTTCCTGTTTCCAAAGCTTGCTTTCAAACATTGCGAATAAGTTTTTATAAAATGAAAACGGATATCCCTATTAATTCCGCTATTATTATCAATAACGAATTTATTGAAAACTTTTACAATATTAAGGATCATCTCGATCTCTAAATATATATTGAAGATATTGAATCAATATATTAAACGGAAAACATTTGTTTAAAAGTAAACGTTTAAATAAAGACTTTTTTCTAAATGCTATCAAAAATATACGATTCTTCGATTTAATCAAATTAATAGAAAATTAAACTATAATCCTATTTTATATCCTTTCCAAAAACGAATACTTTTTTAAATCGAATACTCTTTTTAATTTTAAAGCAAACGAATACATTTTTATTGATATTATATTTTTTACTTTTTTATTTTCATTGTTTAAACTATATTATTATTTACTTGAAATTTTTATTGGTGTTAAAGGTTACAATAATGTATAGAGTCGCATTATTATTTATTATACTTTTTTTAATCTCTCGATTAATGGTTGAGAGCAATTATTCGTTCTATTTTTTATTATAGATTTAGGTTTTTACAATATTATACTAAGTAAATCATAGTTTTTAGAATCGTAAGCAAAATTTGATTGTTTTAATCGATACTTCGAATAACCTTTAGAATAATCATCTATATACTTTTTAAATCAGAACCTATTGTTTTCGAAAAATGATTTGAAATAAAAAAAGATTAATCGATTTATATAACAAAACATTAATCAAAAAAACAATAAGTTCAACGTTTATTAACAACAATGAAACGTTTAACTTAAGTTTATCATTATATCCACAATACAACCCTTCGATTCTATATCTGCGAAAAAACTTAATCCTTTTTTCTTTTCTTTTTTTCAATAAACATTTAAAAAAGCTTTTCAACAATTGCTTAAAAAAGTTTGTATTGCAAAGCTATAAAAACTTTACAAATCGTTACTTTATCTTTTATTCAATATTATCAATATCTATACTTTTATACCTATATAATTCAAACTTTTATACAAAAGATATAAATATAATAAACTCTTCGCTATCACTTTTAATAATATTAAAATTGTTATACAAGAACATTAATAAGAATAAAACCAGAAAGACTAGCTTTTAATCACTATAAACGTTTATTAATATATTAAATCTTAATTACATTTAAACAATATTTTTATTATCGTTAATAAAGAACCTTCAATTTCTTCAGTATATAAAGCTTTTCAAAAAGCCTTTTTCAAAACTAATTCGAATATATTATTACTTTACTATTTATACGATCACAAAATTATACTGGAAAATAAAAAGGAAAAAACTTTGAGATATAGTTTACTTTATAAGATATTATTGAAACAATTAGAAATTGTTAAAAAATATCTAATTGATAACTTAACTAAAGGATTTATAAAGTTTAATCAAACTCTTTATACAATATTTGTTTTATTTGTTCGAAAAGTTAATAATATATTCCGATTTTATATCGATTTCCATTTGTTAAACTTTTTCATCTACAAAAATCGATATCTTTTCCTTTTGATTAACAAAATGTTTATATATCTCGCTAATACAAAGATTTATACAAAACTCGATATTTATTAAACCTTTTATTGGATCAAAATAGATCCTGCTTTTAAAGAATATACTATATTCTATATATGTTATAGTTTTTATAAATACAAAGTCGTATTATTTGGCTTTACAAATAATTTAATAATCTATTAGAAATATATAAACGATATACTCTTTGATTATTTAAATATGTTTTGTATTATCTATTTTAACAATATTCTGATCTACTTTGAAAACAAAGAAAATCATTAAGTTCAAATCAAACTAATCTTAACTTGATTCGAAGCCGCTGGTTTTCAAACTGATTTTAAGAAATATAAATTCAATATTAAATATACCAAGTATTTCGGATTTATTATCTTTATCGAAAATATTGAAATTGATCCAAAAAAAGTAAAAATAATTGAAAATTGAATATACTCTATAATCATTAAAAGAATCTAATTATTCTTTAGTTTTTGCAATTTTTATCGTTATTTTATCAAAAATTACAATATTATAGCCAAACCTTTAATAAAACTTACCAAAGTTAATACCTCGTTCCATTTCAACAATTTATATTGTAATATGTTTAATGTTTTAAAACAAAAGCTTATTTCCGCTTTTTTGCTTTAGTATTACAATTACAATCTTTTTTATATACTTAAAACTAACGCTTTGAATAAAATAATCGTTAACATACTTTTTCAAAAGTATAATAACGATTGGCTATTCGTAATATACTTTTCCAAAACCATGGTTTTTGTTGAATTAAATTATAAAGTTTATAATAAAAAGATATTATCGATAATATACTTTTTTAACTATTGAAAATCAAAATTAATTGGTTTTCCTCATTAAATTCGAATTTATACAAATTACAAAGCTTTAGAATACTTTATAACCATTAAAACTTTGAATATTTAATAAACTTAATAAACCAAATTGTTAGTTAATTACAATTTTGTTATTATATACTATTCTAGTAAAAACAATTTCTTTGCTAATATTTTTATATATTATATTAATAAACTCGATATACAGAATTAAACGAAAAAGAAGAATCGTCTTCAACAACTTATAAAGAACAATTAAATCGATACAAAAATTATATAGAACAATTTGAAGAAAAAAATTAATAATAACGCATTATCTATTATAAACTTAACTTTTATCGCTCTTCACTTTAATATCGTCAATCGTATTCTTAATATCAATTGTTCTATTAATAATCTATAAGCTTTACAAATCGAGGCATTTAAAAGCTACAAATACTTTGCTTTCCAAAACGGTTTATTATTGTATAACGATTACTTGATGATATCTGATTCGAAAAACCTCTATATATTCCTTATTTAAAAGATTTATGATTCAGTTTTTATAATATATTCTAGAATCAAAAAGATTTATCTTTTGTTATCAAAACAATATTATTAACCCGATATACCTACAACAATTATTTAATATATACGCAATTGTTACATTTGCAAATATAATTCTATATTATAAGATCGTATTCCCGGTTTGTTATATTTATTCTTTGTTTTTGAACAAGTATAACAAAACGTTATTATAAATTATTACAATTTCAATAAGAATAAGCATGGTTATAACAATATTCTTATAATTATCGATCGATTAACAAAACAAATTATCTTTATTCCTTATTATAAGAAAATTGATTTACATAAGCAAGCTAAGCTTTATTTGTATCATATCTATCGATATTACAAAGCCTCTAAATCGATTATATCGAATAAAAGTCTTCAATTCATTTCAAAGTTTTAGTAAAAATTCAATCGATTGTTAAATACTAATATCAAACTTTTTATTGTTTACTATCCTTAAACAAATAATCAAACGAAGATCTACAATTAGTATTTATAACAACGTTTACACTTATTCGTTAATTATTATCAAAACAATTAATCGGAATTCTTACTTATAATGAATTATACTTAATTTACTCTTTCATATAAATCTTTTGAAGACCTATTGCCCTTCAAAGCTTTTTACGATTACCCCCTATATAATAATTGGAATTGGGATATCAAAGATAACTTTTCAATAAGAAATATAAACATTTAGAACGCTTGCAAATTCGTTGAATGTAATCAAATAGTTGTTGCTTATATTAAAGAAAATATCCTTTAAATTCAAAAGAAAATAATTTGATCTACCAATTTGCATTATTATACTGTAGATTTCGATATCGAAGATTATATATAGTTGAATATAAAGGATTATTCTATTCAACGATCCTTCAAAAAGCTTAACTATTCTACTCAAGATCGATTTAAGATTGTAAATCGAATAAATAACTTTTTCCGCTTTAAACTTTCTGCCATTATAAAGATATATCCAATGTTTTTGCTCGATAAGCTTCGAAAGGTTTACAATAACCTTTTTCTTGATTAAGTTTAAAAGCTTTTATTGTTTATTAATATTATTAGTAATTCTAAATAGGAAATAAAGAAAGTTTTTATTATTAAAAAAACCTGCAACTTTTTATAATACTACGTTTCTTAGTTTAATATTAACGCCGATCTTATTTGGTATTTCGCTTTTGATTTGAAAACTGCTTTTTACAAGTTATATAATTTCCATTAAACGAATTTTACGTTGCTTGATCCTTTTACTTTATTGTTCGAATAGATTAAGCTTTACAAAAATGAAAAAAACGATTACGATTACACTAACAATAATAAATTTATATTCATCGCCGATCGAATATATTTCTTTCAAGCTATTTTATAATTACAATTATTTAAAGAAATCTTTATATTACATTAAATTATTGTTGCTATTATTAATATTAATTAAAATAACGTAATCCTCGATATAATACAAAAAAAAAAGGAATTTCTAAAGTAAATACAAAATGATTAATCTCTATTATTTTACTTAACCAAAAAACAAACAAAACTACTAAAAAAGAAAAAAAAAATATTATTCATTTAAAACAAAATATTGTTTAAAATGCTTTGGCTTTTAATTATAGCTTCAAAATTGTGACGCTTATGCCGTAAAAGAGCTGTTTAGAATAGGGTCAATAGAGTTCTTAGAATTTACTACTATCTAACTATGCTATGAAGGAGAGATTGTTATATATACATGAACCGCATAAGTAGGACACGTACATAGTATGTGTTCGCTAATCGAGTATATGAGCTGTAACGTTGTATATATGCATTGGAACGTTTACTATGCCAATTGGGTAGCGAAAGCGTAATACTATCCCCTTTTTCAATAAAGCTTGTTCTTAAGCAATTATCCATCAATAATCCTGTATTATACTTTGTGCAGCATTTGCCAGTCAGTTAGGTGGAGCAAAAAGCGTTTGTTGTAAGCTTTGCGATTGTTATTGCAAAGTATATGATTGTATTTGCTTATTTTTAGGCGATAGCGTGTATATAGGCACTTTGCAACGAGATGGGTGCTTATTCGGCACTTCGAAACGGCAAAATGGTGCTTATATTGAAAAGGCATATAACAAAAGCTTTTTTCTATTGTAAACCTAAATCCATATTCAAATCATTTCAACTTCTTTATCAAATTTATTGTTTCTTAAGTATATCTTCCTATATTAATAAATCGAATAACTCTACGCTAAGTATGGCGAAAGGGTTATCAAGTGAAGGCTTTACCAAAAAGCAAAAGCAATGTGAAAATGCAGCGAACGCGCAGACGGCGTTAGCGGCAAAATAGTTGAAATTAAAAGCGTTTATTATGGTCGAGGTTCCTTTTTCTTTTTCCTTTTCTTTAAAGCAAGATTACAAAGGTAATAAAGAAGGTTAAATGACGGAAAACAACAATGGTTTCGACAAATAAGGCTTTTCAATTGATTTTGTAGGTTAGTTTTTTTTTTCTTTTTGGGCATTAAATTGTAATACTAATTTGGTACAATAATAGTATACATTTAAGCATTTGAATTATTGGTGCAAAATCTTATCAATAAGGGTTTTTTATAATAAAAGACTATATTGAAACAATAACAATAGCAATAGTAGGACCGGATATTAATAATAAAACAACAACAATAGCAATAACAGGATCGAGTATTTGCGATACTGGTTTGAACCAATGGTAACGGCAAAAAGCTTATTGCAAAGACTTCAAATCAATCGAAGGATAATAACAACAATATATTTGGGATAATATATCGTAAATTATATAAAGGGTTTGTCAAATTGTTATTGAAATCGCTAGCGAAACTATTGTTCGTTGTTAACGATTGTTTTGAGGATTTTGAAAGTATATGTATACTATGTATACGGAGTTGCTTTGCAAGGAACTCGAAAAGAAGGTATTATATTATACCAAAGCAAAAGGGAAAGCTTTGCCTTTTTTGTTATAATCAAAAGCAAAGATATAAAAAGGTTCCGAAAGGTTAATTGTTAAGCGATTTTTTAAGATATTACAAAACGTTGTTAATCTATAAACAAAGAACAAAAGCAAGTTATCTTTTTCTTTGATCGTTTTTTGCAATATTGCTAACAAAGAAATAAATGGTTTTGCAGGCGGAGTTTAGGTATAAGTTCTCGAAAAAAGTATTGAAAGGAATTCTAGCGAAGGAAAAAAGGAAGTGTATAGAAAGGATTTATAAAAAGGAGTTGAAGAGATACCAAGCGTACAAAAGGCTTGGATAAGAAAAAAAGCGCGGGCAAACGTTAAAAGAGATAGCTTTGAAGCTACAATTAAAGGCCGAAGCATTTTAGGTAGTATCTTATTTTAGATGGATAATATTTCTTTCTTCTTTTTTGATAGCTTTGTTTATCCTTTGGTTGAGTAAAATGGTGAGGGTTAATCATTCTATATTTACTTCAAAGATTCTTTCTTTCCTTATATTATATCAAAGATCGCGTTACTTTAATTAGTATTAGTAATAGCAACAATAATTTGATATAATACAAAAGCTTTTTCGAGTAACCGTAACTATAAAGTGGTTTAAAAGAAACGTATTCAATCGGCAGCGGATATAAGCTTATTATTGTTAGCGTAATTGTAATTGTCTTCTTCACTCTTGTAAAGCTTAATCCATTCGAGCAATAGGGCAAAAAAATCGGGTAGTGTAGGGTTCGCTTAATAGAAATCATATAACTTATAAAAAGCAATTTTCAAATCAAAGGCAAGGTACCAAATAAAATCGATATTAGCGTTAAACCAGGAAACGCGGTATCGTAAAAAGTTGCAGGTCTTTTTGACAATAAAAACTTTCTCTATTTCTTATTCAAAATTATTAATGATATTGATAAACAACAAAAGCTTTTAAACTTGACCAAGGAAAAGGTTATTGTAAACCTTCCGAAGTTTATCGAGCAAAAACATTAAATGTATCTTCATAATGGCGGAAAATTTGAAACGAAAAGAATTACTTACTCGACCTATAATTTTGAATCAACCTTGAATGGGGTAATCAAACTTTTTGAAGGATCGCTGGGTAAAATAATCCTTTATATTCAATCATACGTAATCTTCGATATCGAAGTTTACAGTACAACAATACAAATTAATGGATTGGGTTATCTTCTTTTAAACTCGAAAGATATTTTCCTTAGCGTGAATAACGATTATTTGATTACGTTTAACAAATTTGCAGGCGTTCTGAACGTTTACATTTCTTATTAAAAAACTGTCCTTAATATCCCAATCCCAATTATTACGTAGGGAGTAACTATAGAAAACCTTAAAAGGCGATAGGTCTCCAAAAGATTTGTATAAAAGGGTAAACTAAGTGTAATCCATTATAAACAGGAATTCCGATCAATCGTTTTAATAATAATTAACAAATAAGCGTAAGCGTTGTTATAAATATTGATTGTAAATCTTTGTTTAATTATCTATTTGAGGGTGATAAACAATAAAAAGCTTGATGTTAATACCTAATAATCGATTGAATTTTTGCTAAAATTTTGAAATAAATTGAGGATTTTTATTCGATACAATCGATCTGGGGGCTCTGTAATATCGATAGATATGGTACAGGTAAAGTTTAGTTTGCTCACAGAAATCAACTTTTTTGTGGCAGGGAATGAAGATGGCCTATTTTGTTAATCAATCGATAATTACGAAAATGTTGTTATAATTGTGCTTATCCTTATTGAAACTGCAATAATTTATAGTGATATCTTGCTATACTTATTCAAAAACGGGGAGCGGGTGTAGTAAACCAGAAATGCGATCTTGCGGTATAGAATTGTATTTGCAAGTATGGTAATTGCGTATATATTAGGCAATTGTTGTAAGTATACCGGGCTAGTAATATTATTTTGATAACAAAAAATAAATCTTTTTGATTCCAAGATATACTATAGAAACTGAATTATAAGCCTCTCGAATAAGGAATATATAGAGATTCTCCAAATCGGGTATTACCAAGCGATTATTGTACAATAGTAGATCGTTCTGGAAAGCAAAATATTTGTGGCTTTTAAATGCTTCAATTTGTAAAGCTTATAAATTATCAAGAGAGTGATTAATATTAAGGATACAATTAACGATATTGAAATAAGGAACAATAAAAGTTAGGTCTATAGTAAACAATACGTTATTGTTAATCTTTTTCCTCAAATTGTTCTGTATAATCTTTGTATCGATTTGGTTGTCCTTTATAAGTTGTTGGAGACGATTCTTTTTCTTTATTTAATTCTGTATATCGAATTCGTTGATGCGATATGTAAAAATATCGACAAAAGGATTGTTTTTACTAGGACGATATATAATAACAAAGTTGTAATCAGCTAGCAATTCGGTTTATCAAGTTTATTAAACGTTTAAAACTTTAATGGTTATAAAGTATTCCAGAGCTTTGTGATCTGTATAGATTTGAATTTGATAAGGAAAACCAACTAATTCTGATTTCCAATGACTAAAGAAGTATATTATCAACAATATCTTTTTGTTGTAAACTTTGTAATTCAATTCAATAAGAACTATAGTTTTGAAGAAGTATATTATAGATAACCAATCGTTATTATACTTTTGAGAGAGTATATTAGCGATTATTCCATTCGAAGTGTTGGTTTTAAATATACAAGGAAGGTTGTAATTGTAATGCCAAAGCAAAAAAACGGAAATAAGCTTTTGTTTTAAAACGTTGAATATATTACAGTACAAATCGTCGAAATGGAATAGGGTATTGGCTTTGGTAAGCTTTGTTAAAGGTTTAGCTATAATATTGTAGTTTTTGATAAAACGACGATAGAAATTGCAAAAACCAAAGAATGATTGGATTTCTTTAACGGTTGTAAAGTATATTCAACTTTTAACTACTTTTACTTTCTTTGAATCAATTTTAATATTTTCAATGAAAATAATAAATCCGAGATACTTGGTACGTTTAATGTTGAATTCGCATTTCTTAAAATCGGCTTGAAGGTTAGTGGCTTTGAGTTAAGTTAGAATTAGTTTAATTTGAACTTAATAATCTTTCTCGTTCTCAAAGTAGATCAGAATATTGTTAAAGTAAGCAATGCAAAACATGTTTAAATAATCGAAGAGTATATCGTTTATATATCTCTAATAGGTTACTGGATTGTTTGTAAAGCCAAATAGTACAACTTTGTATTTGTAAAAATTGTAACGTATACGGAATATGGTATATTCCTTAAAAGCAAGATTTATTTTGATCCGATGGAAAGTTTGATGAATATCGAGCTTCGTATAGATTTTTGTATCAGCGAAATGTATAAATGTTTTGTTGATTAAAAAGAAAGAATATTGATCTTTGCAAATGAGAAAGTTCAATAAACAAAAATCGATACAAAATTGAAATGTATCATTAGCTTTTTGGATAAACAAAACGGATATTGTGTAAAAGGTTTAGTTAGGTTTTATAAATCTTTTAGTTAGGTTATTAATTAGGTATTCTTTGACAACTTTTAGTTGTTTCAACGATATCTTATAAAATGGATTGTATCTCAAAGCTTTTTTCTCTTTATTTTCCAGTATAATTTTGTGATTGTATAGACAATAAAGTAATAGTATATTCGAATTGGCTTTGGAAAAGGCCTTTTGAAAGGTTTTGTATATTGGAAGAATTGGAAGTTTTTTGTTAACAATAGCAAAAGCGTTGTTTAAACATAATTGAAATCCAGTATACTAGTAAGCATTTATAGCGATTAAAAGCTGATCCTTCTGGTTTTGTTCTTGTTGACGTTCTTATATAACAATTTCGATATTGTTGAGAATAACAACGAAAAGCTTATTATACTTATATCTCTTACACAAAAGTTCGAATTGTACGGGCGTAAAAGTGTAGATATCGATAGTGTTGAATAGAAAATAAAGTAGCAATTCGTAGAGTTTCTATAGCTTTGCAATGTAAGCTTTCTTAAGCAATTGTTGAAAAGCTTTCTCAAATATTTGTTGAAAAGAAAAAGAAAAAGAAAGATCAAGTTTCTTTACAGATATAAAGTCGAAGGATTGTATTATGAATATAGTAATAAATTTGAGCTAAGCGTTTTGTTGTTGTTAATAGATATCGAACTTGTTGTTTCTTTGATTAGCGTTTTGTTGTGCGAATCGGTTGATTTTCTTTTACTTCAAATCACTTTTCGAAAGTAATAGGTTTTGATTTAATAAATATATAAATGATTATTCTAAAGGCTATTTGAAGTATCGATTGAAGTAGTTGAGCTTTGTTTACGACTTTGAAAGCTATGATTTATTTAATATAATGTTGTAAGAACTTAAGTCTGTAATAAAAAATGGAACGAATGATTGCTCTCAACCATTGATCAAGAGATTAAGAAAAGTGTAATAAGTAATAATGCAACCCTGTATATTGTTGTAACCTTTAACGCTAATAAAAGTTTCAAATGAATGATAACGTGGTTTAAACAATGGAAATAAAAGAGTAAGGAGTATAATGTTAACGAAAATATATCTGTTTGCTTTAAAGTTAAAGAGAGTATTCGATTTGAAAAAGTATCCGTTTTTGGAAAGAATATAAGGTAAAGTTATAGCTTGATCTTTTATTAGTTTGATTAAATTGAGGAATTGTATATCTCTAATAGCACTCAAAAAGAAGTCTTTGTTTAAACGCTTGCTTTTAAACAAATGTTTTCCGTTTAATGCGCTAATTCAACATCTTTAACGTATATCTGGGGATTAAAATGATTTTTAGTATTGTAAAAGTTTTTAAGGGATTTGCCATCAATAATGGCAATAGAATCAATAAGGATATCTGCCTCCATTTTATAAAAGCTTGTTTGCGGCGTTTAAGAGCAAGTTTTGAAAGCAAAAGAAAGAGCAGCGTTCTGGGTAAAGATTCCGAGGGTTGAACTTTTAAAAATTCCAGTATATTCTATCAAAGTATTATATAGCAAGTAGGATAGTTTGGATTGAGCATGTTGAACTGCATCAATACTAGGATAATTAACGCTTCGATTTGTTTGAAAAGAATAGGCTAACATTATAATAGTTGGCTTTTTGGCAAAAGCAAGTTTTTAAAGAGTATAATACCTGTTTCTTTCTCGTATAAAGATTTTGTTTTTATCAATCTTGATCAATTTGTTGGTTAGTTTTTCTATAATGAGATAATTGTCCTTGTGGAAAGCTACAGTTCAAACTAGATGGTTGGAAATCTTGTTTTCGAAATCTTTGAATAATTGAATATTATCGGTGATTTTGGTTTAGATTGCCAAAAATCTGAAAGTTCTATACCATTCCAAAAAATGGCTATATCGAATGAAAAGATTGTTGGGCATCTTTCAATGGTTGTATTGAGTACAGGTATATTCAATTTTTGCAGAATTATTGTAAATTGCGGCCAATTGGTGTATTAGTTCTGTACTAATAAAACAAGGAACTTGCGTATACAACGTATAAAAATGCTTTTGGGTTTTCAACTTTATCTAATCCATAATGTAGGTACATTAGGTCATTTCTAAATCGAAAGTATTAGTATACAAATCAAAGTGTTCAAGAATAAGTATACTCTACAAACTTATTTGGGGTTTTACATTATTATTTAGCTTTTTGGTAAAGTTAGTTACTTTAGAGTGATACAAACAAATAAAATAAAAGAAATGTAAAGGGTTTGGGGAGTTGTATTTGCGAATAGGAAATCAACCACTTTTGGCGCAACAATTATTACTAGATTCAAAAAGCGAAGAGTTAAAGGCGGGATTGTTGAGGTTATTGATTTATAATCTCCTTGGAGTTCTTTTACAACTTTTGCGAGATTAACATTGTTTTTTTGTAATGAAATATTGATCAATTTTAATAAAAGAAAGAATCGTTCCGGGAAAAAAAGGGTTGAAAGAAGGAGTAACAAAAGTAATGTTACATGCGATTTTATTGCGTAGCCGGTTAATTTTTATAGCTTAAGCAAGGAAAACCTTTTGTATAACATGTTTGCTTTTGCAATCTTAAAAATCAAGAACGCGCAAGGTAGAGTTGCGAAGAGTACTCTTTGGATTAAGGGCAGATTGTAAAGGAGGTATTGCTTCTTGTTTCGTTTCTTTACCTTTTCCTTAACTTTAACTTCGAATAGTTACGTTGATGGTAAAACCAGGGGTAGAACGGGGAGCTAATAGTGTGGACGCAAAACTTGCTAACGTAGTATCCTGGCTAAGAGATACAACAGCGTTAGCGTTGGACTTGTCGGAAGGAAAACAAAGTATATCGAAGAGAAAAGAAGAGCAAAAGAACTTTCGAAAGCAATAAAAAGTATATCATTGTTAAACTAAGTTTAATATTAATCTTCTTTTTGTAAATAAACGGTTTTGTTGTTTAAAAGTATTCCTAAAAAGATATTATCAAAAAAAGTATTCTTTTAAACAACCATCAAATAGTTGGAACAACTTAATATTTGAATAATAAATAATATAACGCTTATACTGTAAAAGAGTTGTTTAGAATAAGGTTAATAAAGTTCTTAGAATTTATTACTACTTAACTATGCTACAAAAAAGAGATTGTTATATATATATGAATCGCATAGGCAGGATATGTACACAGCATGTGTTCGCTAATCAAGCACATGAGCCGTGACGTCGTACACGTGCACCGGAACGTCTGCCATGCCAACCGGGCAGCGGAAGCGTGATAAAAATCATCTTTCTTAACGCTTGTTTGCGTTTTTTTTTCTATTTAAACTTTTCGCGCGTTTAGTATCTTTTCAACTCTTTTTCGTGGATTCTTTTTATATATTCTTTTTCCTTTTTTGCTAAAATTCCTTTCAATATCTTCTTCAAAAACTTATGCTTAAACTTTGCTTGCAAAGCCATTTACTTTTTTGTTAATAATATTGCAAAGAACAATTAAAAAAAAAATAATTTGTTTTTGCTCTTTATTTATAGATCGATAACACTTTACAATATCTTAAAAAATCGCTTAATAATTAATCCTTCGAAACTTTTTTACACTTTTGCTTTTAATTAAAACAAAAAAAGCAAAGCTTTTCCTTTTGTCCCGATTCAATATAACACTTTTCCTTCGAGTTCTTTATAAAGCAACTCCGCATATATAGTATATATATACCCTTAAAATCCTCGAAATAATTGTTAATAATGAACAACGACTTCGCCAACGATTTTAACAACGATTTAACAAACTTTTTGTACAATTTATAATATATCGTTTTAAACATATTATTGTTATTATCCTTCAATTGATTTAAAGTTTTTGCAATAAGCTTTTTGCTGTTATCATTGGTTTAAGCCGATATCGCAAACGCCCGATTCTATTATTGCTACTATTATTATTTTGTTATTAATATTTGATTTTGCTATTGCTATTATTATTGTTTCAACGTAATCTTTTGTTGTAAAGAACCTTTATTAATAAGATTTTGCATTAGCGATTCAAATGCTTAAATACATACTATAATTATATCAAATTAGTATTACTATTTAATGTTTAAAAAGAAAAAGAAAGCTAATCTATAGGATCAATTGAAAAGCTTTGCTCATCAAAACCATTATCGCTTTTCGCCATTTCATTTTTTTCATTATCTTTGTAATCTTGCTTTGAAGAAAAGAAAGAAAAAGAAGAAACCTCGATTATAACAAACGTTTTTAACTTCGATTGTTTTATCGTTAACGTCGTTTATATATTCGTTATATTTTTATATTGTTTTTGTTTTTTAATAAAGCTTTCATTTAACGACTTTTTTGTTATACTTAATATAAAATTGTTCGATTTATTAATATGGGAAAATATACTCAAAAAAGTAATGAATTTGATAAAAAAGTTGAAATGATTTGAATATAGATTTAGATTTACAATGGAAAAAGCTTTTATTATATACCCTTTCTTAATATAAACATTATTTTGCCGTTTCGAAATGTCGAATAAACACTTATCTCATTGCGAAATACTTATATACACATTACCGCTTAGAAATAAACAAATATAACTATATACTTCGTAAATAACAATTATAAAGTTTACAATAAACGCTTTTTGCTTAACCTAACTAATTAATAAATGCTGTATAGAATATAATACAGGATTATTAATAAATAGTTGCTTAAAAACGAGCTTTATTGAAAAAGAGGGTAATATCACGCTTTCATTACTCGGTTAACATAGTAGATGTTTCGGTACATATATATGTTATTACGGTTTACATACTCGATTAGCGAGCATATACTATATACATATTTTGTCTACGCGGTTCATATATATATAACAATCTTTCTCTTATAGTATAATCAAGTAGTAGTAAATTCTAAGAACTCTATTAACCCTGTTCTAAACAGCTCTTTTACGGCATAAGCGTTATAATTTATTTCATTTATTTTATTTATTTTATTTATTTTATTTATTTTATTTATTTTATTTATTTTATTTATTTTATTTAT
>NGKF01000011.1:203617-242023 GCA_002162555.1 Monilinia aucupariae
TATTTTATTTATTTTATTTATTTTATTTATTTTATTTATTTTATTTATTTTATTTATTTTCTTTATTTTATTTATTTTATTTATTTTATTGATTTTATTTATTTTATTTATTTTATTTATTTTATTTATTTTATTTATTTATTTTCTTTATTTTATTTATTTTATTTATTTATTTATTTATTTATTTATTTATTTATTTGTTATATTTGACGTCTATATAAGCTAGTTAAACTTTTGATCTTTCAAAAGGTATTAGAAACGAGTAATACATTAATAAATCGAAGACTTAAAAGCTTGCTATTTAAATATGTATTATATAATGTTGCTAGATTGAAGCATTAAAACCGTTTCCTTTCGGCGGTCTTTTACAACTTTAACTTTGTTAGACAATCTTCTTTCGCTGTTTAAAAAACCGTTTTATTTTGAAAAAATTAATCTTTGTTTATTATATTTAAAAATAATAGATATCGAATTATAAAAACAATCGCATTAATAAGAAATATTAAATAAACAATTGTTATATTAAAATATAACTTTTATATTATTATATAAAAAAATATACTACGTTTTATAAATTGCGCTTCAAATTAAGCTTCGAAATAAAGCAAAGAGAGAAAAAAAACGAATATAATAGCGATTCGTTATAAAGTGCTACTCGAAATACTATTAAATTCATAATTATAAAAGATAAAGTATTACGTCGTTGTAATAAAGTATTCAAACTTTTTTAGTATAGCAAAAAGTTATCATATATAGTTGTACTTTTTTTAAATGATTATTAATAAATGAATAAGTTTGTATAATTACAAATAGAATCTTTTGATCGAGATGTCGTAGAAAACAAAATACTTCGAGATTTTAATTTTGTTGTATAAACAATATATCTCGATATCTTTATAATTGAAACGCTTATAGTACATTTCAAAATCGCTATATTTAAATCGCAACGCAAATAATCGATATAGAATTGGTTTAAAAAGATTCAATTTTATAGATTTCTTTAAAGTATAATTTAATTGCTATTTGCGATACTCTTTCAATAAAGTTATTTTGCTTTTATACTATCATTCATTTATAATATTGTAAACAAAGATTTATATTATCGATTCTATATCACTAATCGTAGATTATATAATAGATCTTAAATTCATTATATCGCTTTTTGTATTTATATTCATTAATTTGTTCGCTATTTTGTTGCTAATTATACTTTAATACTTGAAAAACCATGATATATTAATTATATATTGATTAATTAAACAATAACTTTTTAAAAACGCTTATTAAAAAATATTCGAAATATTAACGTGTTTATATTATATTACAAAGATACTATCAATGTATAGTCAACATTGTGTATCCGCATTGGATAATAATATTAGCGTTTTTTAAAGCTTTTTCAAAGTATTTATCACTTTTATATCGAAAATATACGAAAGTGTATTAATCGTACTCTTCCCGGTAACTACAAGCGCTTGCTCTTGGTAGATCGCGTAGCTGTAGCCTACGTGCTTACTAGTGTCGTCGTACGATTCGGATATATTAGAGAAAATAATGATCGTATTGAAAGGCAGCGCGTTTCATCAATTGATAAAACTAATTGCTATCGTCGTCTCTTTTCACTTTAAAGATTATAAAAACAATAAATGTTGATTTTAATAAATATAAATTCTCATTGAAAAACGATTTAAATATATTAATATATAAAAAGCCATCGATAAAATCGAAAAGAAAAATAAATCAAATAGGAAATTATTTTACAAAAGAATAATGAAATCAAAAAAGAACTTATATTAATACAAAACAATAAAAAGTTCTTATAGATTAAAATATTAATATAAAACGATCAAAAGCTTTTATAAATTTAAATATTAAATTAAAAGAATTAGAAGTTCTTATAGGTTTAAATGTTAAAAACAAAGAGTTAGAAATCCTTATAAGTTTAAACATTAAAAATAAAAAGTTAGAAATCTTTATAGATTTAAACGTTAAAAATAAAAGATTAAAAATCCTTATAGATTTAAACAAAAACGATTCTATATAGAATCTTTATTTCAAAAAGGCTTCTTTTATAACTATAACGATAGTTTATATTTTGCAAATATAAGCGAGAATTAAAAAGATTATAAAAAATAAAAAAAATTACAATAGTTTATATTCAACTTTAATATAGTATATTTGTATATAAATATCAATATCGAAACTATCGATTTGAAGAACGCTTTAGATTCGAATTTTGAAGTATGAATGAAAGCAATCAAAATAAAATTAATTAGTTTAAAAAACAATTATATCTTTAAAGTGATTTATAATTATTCGTCGAAGAGAAAAAAGCTTTTGAAATCTAAATAGGTTTTACAAAACAAACTAAACTATAATAATAACTAAAAAAACAAAAAGTTAAATTAGTAATTAAAGAATTCTTATAAAAGTATAAAATCGATTTTATAAAGATATCTATAAGAATTATAAGATATTTTATATTACAAACTTTTTTAATCAAAGTAGCGAAAAAGGATTTAGAAATTAATAATATAAATATCGATATAATATTTCTAAATAAAGAACTAATCGATATTGAAATCTTAATAAAGATTTTACGATTTTTTGAAAAGATATTTGCTTTGAATCCTATTAACGATTATTTTAAACTCAAAAAACTATTTTATAAATTGAAACAAGCTTTAAAAATATAATAATTAATAATTAAATTGTTTTTTAAAAATATGAATTTATAAGCTTTTGTAATAGATTCTAATTTATTTATTAGAAAAAAAAAATATATTCTATTTTATATAAATGATCTATTAATATTACAATTATAATTTAAAATCAATACGATTAAAAATATTATAAATAAAAAATAAAAAAATAAATTTTTTAAATTAATATAAATCTTTTCAAAGATTTAAATTGAACGAAACAAAGTTTAAAGATCTTCTAAAATATATTAAAGAATTTATATAAAGAAACTCTTAAAACATTTCAAATCTACAATTCAATATTTCGAAACTTTTCTTTTTTTATTAAAACCATACTAAAACTAACTATAATAGCAAAACTATTCAACAAAATCGATAAAACTTTATATTTATAAATTGTAAAATTTGAAATTTATTTAATAAATAAAACAAAAAGCGATCTTGCATTTCCAATTGATTAACTCGCAAAAATGATATATACTTTTAAAAGAAAACATTTAATTCTTACAAATCATTTTTTAGAATTCTTTAATAGTACAATTGAAATTAATATAACCTATTTAAATCGATTACAAAATCCACTATATTTCTACGATTATTATACAAATGCTATATAAGATTCAAAAACGAATCGAAAATCGATATAAAAAGTAATTATTATTCGATACAAAAATACAATTATATAATTTTTAGATAAATAAAAATCTATAACGCTTTATATTATAGGAATTAAGATTATAATCGTAAACGAAAATACAAAAGAAATTATATAACTCGAAAAACTAATTATCGATTTAAAAAAACGAACCTTTTCAAAGCTATTTATATTTATATTATATTGCAATAATAAAAGTAATATTAATTAAATACAAAAGAATAAATTCTATAACAAAACTAAATATATTAGTATACAATAATACTTTATACAAAAAGATATAATTGAAAACAAAAAGCTTTAAATTATATAGATTTCTAACTTTAATCAAAAAGTTAATATTCTTACAAAACAATTAATTTACTTTGAATATTTAATACATAGAAAGAAGCTTAATCTTGATTTTAAAAAGTATTAAAAAAGCTTTTATATTATAATATAATATAATTATAAAATGTTAAACGTTTATAAAGAAATATTAATATTATAATAATAATAAATCATTATTGCGAAAATTAATAAAGCTTTAAAAATTATATATAACGTTAAGAAATCGAAATTCGTAATAGAAATAATTGTTTCTATAATAAAATTGAATATTTCAATTTTGAGATTTGATTTAAACTAATTAGAATGCGTTTTAAGCTTATTTGAAGGTTTGAAAAAGACAAAAACATTAACATTAAAAAGCCTTTTAAAAAGCTTTTAAAAACGCTTTTTAAAAGGCTTTTCTTTTATATAATTCTAATGATTGAATTCAACCATAAAGGGACTGTTGTAATCACGTGTAGCGTTATACTTAGTTAAATGTCTCCACCTCATATACTCAGTAGAACACATATGCCACTTCTAGCATATTAGACAATATACACTGTTCCCACTACAATAACCTTGGTCCCCCCATCATCGAGAGAACCTCGCACAGTTCACCAAGAGTTCACCGCTACCTTCTTCGACCTCGGGGCTGAAATTCGATACGGACGGTATCCAGGACGGGTTCGGAGCAACAGGGCGAGTGGGATTCCCGACGTGATAAAATGGAGGGAAAAGCACGAGTGAAGGTCGTATTGCTGGATATTGGTGAGTGATTGAAAGTTTCCACTCGTTATTCGGCAGCTCCGGCTTGCTCCTGTTCCCGTTCCTGGTTTTTCCCACATATCATCCGCCTGCAGAGTTTTCCCGGCATGCGAATCTTCAGATTACGATGGCATCACGTGGGGTGAGCTGAGAATCGATGTGAAGTAGACTAGGAATGGAAATGGAAATGGAAATGGAAATGGTAACGGCAACGGCAACGGTAACGTGATGGAAGGCTGACAGATTCATTTCTTCTTGAGCAGAGGGTACGGTGTGTCCCATTTCATTCGTCAAGGATGTGTTGGTATGTGAATAAATTCTTCTACTCCTCTGCTCTTCCTCCTGGTCAAGCCTTTTCAATTCTCCATGCAAGAAGTCATGAGTCGCATATTCTTGTTCGTTCGTTCTTTCTTTCTTTCTACGATGCGGTTTGCGCGGAACAGGTAGTTACCCTGTTGATGTAGTTACAAGCCACGTTCAACGGGTGCCAACTGCGATGGTCAACCACTGCCTCGATGACATCCACCTTGACACAACCGCATAAAACTGTTGTACTCCGTAAGCTTTAGCATGCAGATAGCTTGGGAGTAGTAAACTTGATTTGCACATGGTCATGTGAGAATTGATGTGCTGTCGTGTTACCAGCCTTCTCTCTTTTGATGTTTCTACCCTGCTGTCATTGGTTGGGAGGGCAACGGGTATGGAATCATCCCTATTTGTTTCGCGATCTTCAAGCCAAAGGATAGGGATGGGAGAAGATAGGAGAGATAGCAGGATGGGGATCGCGAGTTCGATGCTATCCAAGTCGAGGAGGTGGATGTGCCTCAACGCAAATGGCCGCCTGCCACGTTTTCAAACACATTCCGTATGGTCAATTCAATGCACAGATCAGCGCTCATATGATTTGCGGGGAAGAAGAGACATGTCTCTTATCTATGTATGATGGGCTGGTTGCACTATAGCCTAATGATAATCTTACCCCATCATAGCAGCCTTTTGTTTCGTTTGTTTTCACTGCAAAGCAAGCTTACGCGACTTGCTTTACCCCGCCATAAGTATGCCGGTACCCGATACACTTAATACTTTTTTTTTACATTGGGGTATTGTTGAGTATGTCAGGATAGTTCACCTGGCACGGTCCCTTCCACAATATCACCTCCCATCAGTGTGAAAACGAGACCAAGCCACTAACCACCTCACAGTTCCCATACGCCCTCGCGGCCCTCCCGGAAACTCTTGCCACACAATGGGACTCCCCATCCTTCATCCCCTACCGCTCCGCCTTCCCACCCGAACACGCCTCCACCCCTGAGACAGTCCTCTCTCATGTTCGTGATCTCATGGCTCAAGACCTCAAGATCCCATACCTCAAATCCCTTCAGGGTTATCTCTGGCTCCGTGGCTATGAATCGGGCGAGCTGAAATGTCCACTGTTCCCAGATATCTATCCAGCGATGAAGAAGTGGAATGAAGACGGCGCGAAGATTTGTATCTACAGTAGTGGGAGTGTGGCGGCGCAGAAACTTTTGTGGAGGTACACAACCGAGGGGGACTTGAGGGGCTTGGTCTGGAATGGCGTCGATGCGGATGATGCGGTGGGCATTGACGGTGGGTATTGGGATACGGTTAATGCGGGACTAAAGCAGGATAGGGGGAGTTATGAGAAGATTGCAAAGGCGAATCGTGATTTGGGAGAGGTAGGTGAATGGTTATTCTTGAGTGATAATGTGAAGGAGGTGAGGGCAGCGAAAGAGGCAGGGATGAATAGCTTTGTGGTTGTTCGGGATGGGAACGCGGAGGTTAGTGCGGAGGAGAGGGAGGGGCAAGTATTGGTGGAGAGCTTTGGGGAGGTAGAGGGGTTGATGGAGATTGTTGGGGAGAGGGTGTGAGTATCGATTATGAGTTACAAAATAGAAGTCCTGGCGTTCAAGTCACGTTCTCTTGCTGTATAATCTTGACTACCTCCTCGTGCTATTTGCCTTCCCTGGACGCATTCTCAAGCGCGTACGTTAACCTCCTCTCACCATCTATGGTCATGTACATTCTCTCTCTTCCCCATCCACCCACCTATCGTCCCGCTTCTCAAGTTTATCTCCTACGAACACAACTACCCACCCCTCCCCCCATCACACAGCACACCTCATCGCTTCCCCATACAATCCCCCTCATCCTCAAACTTAAATTCACGACCCCGGAACGATCCATGTCCAGTCCAGTCCGGCATTCAATAATACATGTCACGCACATAACATCAGATGATAGTTGAGAATGCCTACCGACCTTGATTCCAAACACGCCATATCCAGCATTCGCACATCACTGCATGAGATGCAAAAATCACAATACTCATCTCCCATTCGGATATGCAATACCATGATGTTTCATCATCATCAGATCGAACGTCGGATTCTCTACAACAACAATGATGATTCGCATAAGCTTCACATCTCACATCTCGCATTTCGCATCTCGCATCTCATCCCCCAACACCCCAAGCCACCCCACCTTTCAAGTCTCAATCAACATCGCCTCGTCAGTCCTTGGTCGGAAAATTCGCAATTCGGGAATTAGCGAGATGGAGTACCCATCCATCTTGTGCTCTGGTTGACCATCCCATGGCGTGCGTATCAGCTTTTGGCCCTAGTCTAGCTGCGAACTCTTCTAGCGGCGCGAATCGCTCTCATCTCATATCTTCTCGTCTGAGTCGTCTGAGTCGTCTCGTCTCGCTTCCAAGAAGAACAAAAGAACAAAACTCTATTTTTATGCGATCTGTGTAGTCAGTCACTGGTCAGAAAGTTCCTCTTTTTTTTTTCCTTTTTTCCTTTTTTTTCTTTTTCCCGTTTCGTTGCTTCCCCTCTTCGGTTCCGGTTCCGGTTCAATGATGGTGATAATGTGTGTATGTGTGTGCTATGTATGCGGGTAAGACGAATATGCTTTTGTGGGTGGAGAAAAATTGGATTTTAGAGGCGGGGTTGAGGTTGAGGTTAAGATTTGGGGTTTAAGGTTTCAGGTGCAGAGGGACTCGGAGTTTCGGCGTGTTGAGATGGATTACGGTATCTATCTGTATGATTCTGGGTCGATCTGGTTTGGTTCGATTAGGAGTTTGGGGGATGTATGGCAGTGGTGAGAGGGCTCGGTGTGCTCGATTGGAGAGAATTATTCAGGGTATGATGAGGAAATGGACGGTGGGGAGAGATGTCTTTGGGTGGTGAGAGACAATGATCTGATGGGGTGGTTATTTGACTTGGAGTGGGTTGGGTTCTGACTCCTGGGTAGGGGGTTGAGAGATATGGTGCGATTTTTAGCTGGTTTTCTTTGCTACAGGTTGACAGTGGGATGTGTTGTTTGTCTCTCGTGACAGGAGCTCGAGCTATCTGAGCGACATGTTTTGGGGTTTCGAGATAAGTCTTTTGGGCCAGAACTAGGTATTTGTTCCGGTGAACGGATTGATCTAGGGCCTCAGTATGTTCACTCGTCTAGGATGCAGTCCGATTAGAGGCTCTTCTCAAGCTTTGAATCTCCGAGGATGTTTCAGTCGCTTAATATTCCGATGTCTCTGATGATCTGATCGTTAGACTGCGGCCCGGTCGCCTGGACTGATCTAGGCTTTCCAGATGTGAAACGTTCATACCTCAGGAAACAGTCATGGGGACCGATGACAGAGGAACAAGTGCTTCTCTAGGGTACTACCTTGATGAAGGGTTTGAGCGTTAGGTAAAGCTTAGGCCTCCCGTACGCTATCCTGTTAGCCGCCGAGCTGTTCTCACTCTTGAGTTGGGGGAAATTACGAGAGGTTTGATGAAGCTAAAGGCGCCGAGGAAGATCGAACGACGACGGATGGAGCCAAATTCAACAACCCCGCAGAAGTAGCTGTATTGTAGTGGGAACAGTGTATATTGTCTAATATGCTAGGAGTGGCATATGTGTTCTACTGAGTATATGAGGTGGAGACACCTAACTAGGTATAGCGCTACACGTGATTACAACAAGCTGAAATAGCTGAAATAAGCTCTGGCCACTTGTAGGAAGAGGGAAGGAACTCAAATATTGGGAAGTAACTTGCCCAACCGATGTTCTCCAATGGCAATTTATTGTTTTTCACGTGAACCAATCATTACGAACATACACTTTCGTATGCGTTTGGCACCATACTTACATGAGAAGGATTATGGACTTCCATGTGCTTCTGGTTGTATTTTGATTCTCTTCATTCTCGTCCTGAAGACAATATGATTTTGGATATCGTTTGAAAGTATGAGGATTGCGAGACGCAGTGACTGCATGGGATTATTCAATATATAAGAGTGATGTGAAGATACGAGTGGCTGTACGATATATTGTATGTAGATTGTATATTTTGCACACAAGTATCGTCGGATATGTCTCTGTGGCCTCTCCCAAACAGCACAGCCTAGCGGGGAAGGAACACTGAGCTGTGAATTAGATAGAAACACTGTAGTCCAGAGAAGTACCCCAATCTTCCATTCGAGATCTCATTCATTCTCAGATTTCTGAATAGAATCTATGGCGGTAGATTCCTCGTGACACCTGACGGATACCCTCATCCGCAAAGACTTCCGTTTACGGATAGTGGTGAATCTAGGCATATCAAACTGTAGTGTGAATTCTCACCTTGAATTTGTTGCTCATGCCATCAAATATCAAGTCAAAGAAGTTAATCGATCTAGAAGTTGGTAAAACACAACTCCACTTCTGCTCAGCATCGTAACAACATCGAATTTCAGTTTCATAGACTAACCCACTGTAGCCGGCGTTGCCCCATGTATTACATGATATATCGATTCGAGGAGTTCCTCGATGATATTCGATGGCGAAGTCCCTAGTTAATGATGATCATAAATCGAGCAGATTTTCGCATGCTGATAAACCATCATCTTTGCTTCTTCTCGAATTTTCGAACTCATTCGATATACTTCTTCATGCAACTCTGAAGATATCAGATATGCAGCCTTTACAAACAGATTTTGAACTTCGCGGGTGCTAAATTAATAACTCCAAGACAATCTTATACTTTTGCCTCCGTTGCAAATGTACTCAGATCGTTATGGGGGAATAATTATCACGCCCAGATTACACAAAATAATGCTCTGATTTATATACTTAAGTGCATGCAATCGATGATGCAGAGCGAATAGTGAAATGGTGTAACCGATAGAACTCTTCTTGCTGACTGTAATCTACCACAAGCATCCAATACTCTACTTAACCACTCTTAAGATACTGGGAAATGATTTAGATGAGTAGTTCAGCCGTAGCTGCGCAAATCTCATTTAATCGAGCGGGGTGGTTTTCGGTTTAGGTTTGCCGGCTGGTGTGGGATCGTAGGAGGGTTCAAGAAGGGCCGTCTTCATTCAAAATCAAGATAAGATAAACACCCTCAATACACGAAAGCAATGTGACATCCGTTTGATGCCATGCTCGGCCTATAAGCCAATGAATGATGTAATTAGATCCCCGGTGAGCTGCAATCGCATTCAGGGCACATCTAACGTTTAATGTATCCGTTTGAAAGTTATCATCAAGCCGTCTTCCCATTGAAAATCTCGGCCTTCTGAGCCCTGACTGAGTACACGGATTTCATATTCCACTTGGAATAATAATTCGCCTGTGCCATAAAATTGGCTAACACTCTTTGGACCATTTGTGCTCGGGAAGTTGCGGGTGATCTGAAAAGACGTTGAGAATTGATTGACGATGCTGCGAAATAAAGCCGAATATTGTACTAGTCCGGTCTGGGGGCCTGATAACGAATATGTATGTCTTCTTTGAATCTCAAGCCCATATGAGACATTTAATTTATATCAAAGGTTTATATGATTATATCATGTACAAATTGAGCTTATCTGGGATATCTAGTTATGCCCAGAGATTTGTCTTTCGAGTCTGTGCTGCAGTTCCCTGCCAACGAGCTACGTCTGAGAAACCGCCATCATTAATTTACATGGCGCCCCGGCCTCCCTCCCGCAGCAAGTCAAGAATCGATCATGGGGGCAAAGGTGACCGTGATGGTTGTCTGCGAGACACAGAACATGGTTGACGTGAAAGTATAGGAATGATGACCAGCGAAAAGATATAACAGTTGCTTCTGAACAATCAGCTATTCAGAAGTCTGGAATCAGGACTCAGGAGGTCGTTAAGCTAAACAAGCAACCCATTTCAAGTAAAGATGCGATATTGCGGCCTGGAAGTTGGAAATGAGGATACGTCCGGGAGCGCTTGAGAATATGGAGCCACGTGGAGACTAGCAGGTAAGAATTGCAAGGAGGCGGAGAATTAAATTGCCTTGTGATCAGCTACGGTGGATATTTTGGAAAATCATGACTGGACATCAGTGGAACTTTCCCTATAATAGGGTTGGGCTCTTTACGTAATTCATATGACGAATATAATAATCGATATATTTATAATGCTGCATATAATCAAAACTACTCAATAGTATGATTAGAACTAGAGCCTTCGGATTCCTGAAGAGTATAATTCAAAGAGTATCAATAAACCTATAATTGTATTAAACTTGAAATCTATAAATGAAACACTTCATAAACAATAACCATTTATATTTATATATATAAATATCAAGACCTTATACTTAGGGTTTGAAAAAAAAGATCTGTTTGAGGTAAATACGAATGTATTTCAAGTCGAAACTACAACTTTAAATAATAATGCATAACCATTAAAGTGTTCAACTCTGCCTTACAGTGTGGAATGAGAACTGGGAACGAAATTAGGTGAAAAGAGGAAATTCGAAAACAATAGGCAACGTCAAATCCAAGACGCCAAGCGTAAATAGGCTGAGAAAGGAGCTGCGTAGATTCGCTGAAGAGGTTCGAATGGAATTCAAGAAGCTGAAGTGTATAAGAATAGAAGGACAAGAAGAAGAATGAAGCAGTTGCAGAGGTATAGAGAGAGACATTCGCATTCTAACAGAAACAAGTTCTAATTACTCGTACAGGATATTGATTGCCCGCACAGACGAACGGTCCGTACCGTGGCACGGAAGCCAGACAAGCGAGAATTTTTTAAGGAGGGGTTGAGACTAAACAGATCGGATAATTGAATTAGCCGCCATTGTAATTGGTTATTCCCAAAAAGGCGAACTTTAGAGAGACAATCTATTTCTTCTGGCTGGTATGAAGGTTTATGCTTTCTATTCTCATCACGTGATTCGAGTGCCAAGAATTCTCAAAGTATCTGGTTTTCAAGTCAATGGGATAGTTACATTATTGACATGTTAATGAACAACTTGCACTAGCCATCATAAAACCATGTTTAAGAATTTTCAGAATTTGACTCGAAGGTATGGAGAGATCATAGATATCTCACGCCTCGTGCCTGAGAGCTCTTGTCTGATTTAAGATCTTCTGGAGGCATTCTATCCTGTCATACCTCAAGACTTCAAGACCTAGATTTGGCCGTTCCTTGATAGATCATTACTCATGCAACTAGCAGATTGAAAAACTTGAATAGATCAAAAATCAAACGACAACTACACTTAGGTGCCGTATGGTAACGTTGTGCATGACATGGAGAGCGAGGGGGTCAAAGTAAATATGCACTTGAGGCAGCCCCACCAACAAAGTGTCATGAGTGGCCAATAGTGAGGGCTGACGCGAAGAATTTTCTCTAGACATGATCCACTGCCACGGAAAGTTAGCTACTGTGACTTGAAAATAGGACTTTGCTTCCTCTAAGATCCATGAACATCCTGCATGAGATAATGCATGTGAACGTTCACAAGCACCGTAGAGACGTTAGCGAGGTTTGGTGGCTAAAGACCTGTATCATCTTTTTTGTGGTGTAAGATCAGCTGTACATGAATGCTATGTACTTCCGGGAAAGAATCGTGTATGACAAGCCGGAATGTCTACCTACTCATGTTGTCCAGTATCAACCATACATCATCGGCGTTCCGTACACCCGGAAAGATGGCTGGCACAATGAATCATCATATGCGCCGGAAGTATCACATCATGTTCCGAAATCCAGAAGAGTCGGTCAAAAAATTCTATGCCGCATTTGTTATGCAACTGTCCAAACTTAGAAGGCTGTTTGGATATTGCAGCCGTCAGGCAACGGTAGATATGCCAGGGGTAGTACAACAGTCAATGCCTCTGTTAGGCGTACCAATATGTATACTTAACCTACCGAACGTGGCTATTGCATGGAAGATTTTCGGCAGGTGATATAGGGCGATTGATGTACCACAGCACTTTCTTTAGTGACTTTAGCGGGTGTGGGTCTCATGCGTTCTAAGGTGGCACACTGTTTGGCTTCCGAATTCTTGACGACCTCGTTCATGCAGTCTCAACTTTACATCGAAGGATTGCACGCAATAGTGCCCCGTGACCTGTAATTTTTGTCCAATACTTCGGGGGGGAGATTCTGAACGTTTGTTATAACTTTGAACATGTTACAACAAGTGCCAGGACCTCGAGATTTGAGCCAATCAATCCGCCATAATTACTGTGAGGTTATTAAGCGCGAAGTTCATCTTCGGGGACTGGAAACAGAGTGCGTCAAATATTTGATACTTCCCATAACGTTATCCTCCTGTCTCTGTTGCAGTATGTATGGGTCTAGCTGATCTAAGTTCGCCTTTTCAATGGCGAAATTAAACGATCCCATAGCTTATCCAAACCCTCGTCTATCACCCATCAGTATGACCCGCTCCGAAGGCATGTCCATGTAGTACCAGCCTTCATGCCCAATATATCGGATATATAATGTTATGGATTATGCCTATTATAAATATGGAGCTGCATTTGCTATACTTGTTATCTTTGGCCTGATGGTTTTCTCTATCCTCAATTGCAGCATATCATCTGCGGTGCCTCATCGCAGGAGGAAGAGCCTTCTAAGGTGGCACCCTCTGTGGGCATTCAAGAGCTAACAAATCAAGTCAATTTGGAGATACCATACCTTGTAAAATAGATAAGTACCTAGGTGTCCTTCCAAACATCGCGATATCTTGCCCATTCCTCGAACCCTAGAAGATCAGTTATCTTTCAGATAGTTAGACTAAAATGAAGCTCACCTAGTCGTTTTAGTTCATCCACATCTTTCGCTACGCCATCAAAAAACATTCTCCTCATCCCTTGCCGGTATAATTTGTTAACACAAGCATTCAGTAATTCAGGGACAATTGGCGACTCTTGTCTTTGTGCTTCAAATTTATTAGTATAATTGCCATAATGAACAGCTCGGAGTACTTACGAGAAACGCATATACATGTAACTCCGCCAACATCATGGCCAATTCGCCCAGCCCATGGCAAATTGGAAGATACTGAGCTGCCACAAGATGGAGTGTATGTGAGCGCAGTTGCAATAATTTTATCTCCCTCTAAGCATAATATAATGTCTTTCACATTAGGGACGTTCATTAGAGCAAAGTATTGATCAAACCATCCCATATTGCCTTGTTTCATGGATGCTTCTTCAACCAAACGAAGTACTTCGATCATATCATCCTGTACACTCTGTCGATAATCAAAAGCCTCTTGGTGTTGAATCTGCCGATAATTCCATTTTGTAAAGTCCAGTATCAAATCGTAAACAGGTTGACCCTGACCTTGTAACTTCCTATTAAGTGACCAGCCCCTTCGGTGAAACCACTCGTCAATTGCAGTCAAATTCGGAGAAAGAGAATGAAGTGGGCCAAACAAGAGTCTCGGAAAAGTACTCCCAAGCTGAAGACGGATAACCCCTCGTGTTCGTCTGAGTTGTTCAACGGCATGATTGTGAAGACTAAGGCCGATACCTTGCCGCCGAAACATCTTACCAACCAGAAGTATTGCCAGTGATGCAATAAGTCTTTCCCCTTCTTGATCAACATATGAAAGGTATGTAGCACAGAACCCTAGGACTTCGTCACCCCTGGGATCGCGAACTACATAATGTTTTGCATAACCTGGGCGGCGAAGGAGTGATGCGAAAGCCTCAAGGTCGATAGAAAACCGCGCGTCAAAGTTGTCAGTCCACAGTTTGAGGACACTCGATACGTCCCTACTTTCATTCCATTGGTCAACAGCCCAAAGTTTTGGCCGTCCTGGCTCTTTCCTGCTCGACCTCGAAATAGCTAGACCTACTTTAGGATTGGGTTCGCGCTCTCCGAAGATCACTGCAGCTGCAGCTTCCATTTCCTCTGCAGTGTATCCAGAAGTTAGAATGACTGTGGGGAAGGGGATCGAATCTTGCATATTTGTTCCATCACCGCATACCATAATGATGCTACGGTGTCGTAAAATTAGTGATTGCTTATTATGGAAGGATTTCGGAGGAAAACGGGGAATTGAAGTTATATAGAGAGGTACAGGAAATGAAAAAAAGGAAACCGTCAGATACAGCTGAACATTGGGAAAGGCTACAGAAAGGAACAGATTTGGCATACCAAGGCTTCTGACCGCAAACTGCAAATAAAATTTCTGCAAATTCGAGCTGAAGCTGATGCCCAGATCGATCCACGAAACATAGAATAATGATATGGCCCCTTTTTATGAACCCTAGATGAGTGGAGGTTATGCCATTTCTGCGCTGATTAGTCTCAGTCCTGTTAGGCAAGATGTGTTACTTGCCTTTGTGTATAAGGAATATGACGGACTTTCGCGTGTCTCTTGGCTAGAGAGCGCCCAAAGCACTCGAAAGGATCACTCGTATCTGTGACATCTCGACTGACCGGTACAACGACTGGAGTAAGGAGGACAAGAACGTCTGATTCACGAAGCGATCGAATTTTTGTCAAAGAATCCACCGGATCTCTCAATATTGTAACTGATACATCGCCTTGGTCCAGCCGTTCTTCTGTTATACCTGATGAGGTAGAAACAGATACTTCGTCAATATCCCTGATTACAGTCAGAGCTTTCGTAGTAACCATGTTTTTTTAAACTTTAAGTAAGGATGCATACACTGAACTGTCATAGTCATTGTTTCCTGGCGCCGTATGGGACATGGCTAAGACCTATTTTGAATCAACATTTTGGTCTTTCGTTTGCGCAGCAGAACTAACTACCTCAAGTTCCCAAAATTGTGATGTTCAAAGACTAGAGAAGAGGTGGTGGAGAGGCGTGTACCGGCAGCATGGTTGCTCAGTGTCAATTAGTGGCTTGCTTGACATCCTGTTGATTCCTCAATCGCTTAACAATTCCTTGTACAAGTGATTAATGTAGAATTAAAAGGTAGTTTCTGCGTTTAAAGCCCAAGTGTGACACAACCCTTTTCCACTTTTACACAAATGCAACTGTAATACTGTTGTTCTCTTTGACTCCGGTCGAATCAGATTGCTGCCAGTGGCAGTGAATACTTCTGGAAAAGCGTGGATTATACCCTGCTGGTGCTGGCGAAAAGATGTAGTCAATCCAGCATAGGAAAGAATATTACAGGATAAGACAAATTTCTGTGCTACCCACAAAGACAATTGTTTTTCATCCTTGCACGGGGCACACGCACCAACCAGATGGGGTTTGTAGCTGAAGAGTAAAACCACACAATAATCGATCCCTTCATTGGAGCAACATAATTAGACCTTGGATCCCCAATAAGGCATTAAACCAGTGCTCATGGAAGCTTTGGAACAGCTAGCAAGGTTTACCGGTTTTTTTATAGCCCGCACCGCAGGGGGGTTAGCATGCAAGCGCAAAAGCACTGCGATAAAAGCAAGTATGCAATATCATCTAAAGATACTTTCAATGCTCCAATAATCGGAATATAGCGAGAAACGACATAATGCTTCGCCTGTAACTCAAGCCAGACTTCTCTCAATGGTTGGAATGCCAGAGAATATTGGGTTCTCGTCTTGGATTCCAGAGGTATGAAATTCGGAGCCGAAGAGCCTTAAGGCAGGCATTCTTTCCGGATAAACGTATGATGGGGATTTGTGCTTGCATTGTGTGTGTTCAATGAAAGTCAAATCCGAGATTGAACACTCAATCGCACATCCTCGCCCAAAGGACGATTGGCCATAATCTATGGGTTGTTCTATCGCCTATAACAGGAAGAAATCCAAGCCCGGCAAGTTAAAAGTTCTTTATGACCTATACATAGATCCAGGGTCTGGAAAGAGGGTGTTTGAGACTTCTAGCAGGATGCCGTACCAAGAAAGGCAAACGAGGTCTGGGACAACAGCATCAGCGCATATTCGACACGTGGGGACCACCCACTTACAAGCAATATCTCGTAATGCATGTGCATCGAAGAAAGCTTGCTCGGGGCCTTAATTGTCTTTACTGTCCCTCGCGGGTACCTCTCATGGGTGTTCCGGAGGAGCGATACTGTACAGCACCAACACATGCTTGTCATTCAACCCCTTGAATCAAGACAAAGCTGCAGATTGCAGCTTATTAGCCGCCAGTAAACACATCCATTTGCTGACGGCTATGCTAAGATGGCGCGCTTTCCATGCGTGACATCGGCCAGCGTTGTCCTCCTGCATGACAGCAGAAAGAATTCTTCCTGACGAAACCCATACGAAGCCATCCCTGGGCCCACAGTGCAATTGCTCAGCAAAGAGAAATGACTTCATGATCGATGACTGGTAATAACAAGAATGTTTAATGGGAAACCTAAAGCCCAAAGATCATATGGCAGAGAAGTCTCACCAAGTGTCCAAAGGTGTCGAATGCATTGTGATGATGGCTAGATTTGCATAAGATTTGCCTATATATACAGGCTCGGCAGTCTCGTTGCCGCCCGGCTGTCCATGCCGTCGAGATCGTTGGGATGGTACAGAAGACATCTTAAGCTATTCAGTTGCTGAGTCCTTTTGGTTGTTCGGCATCCAGAGGTATACGGAGAAGAAGCGTAGAATTCGAAAGGAGGTCAATTTTGAGGTTGGGGCCATGATTGAGTGTGAACGCGAAAGGAGTCGTCAGGGATGTGCTGTCTTCGGTCTCCGCGGGCATGTGCCTGGCTGGGTTAAGGTAACACAAAACTGCTGATGAGGCGAGTTTCCAAATTCTATTTCACCTGTTCGAGATGATTTGGATAAAACACGTAATAAATAATAAACCATAAATTGCACACGTATTGATTATAAGAGGAAGGATTTTATATTGTGTGTTATATATATAGCTAGCTCCAAGGAAGTTATTTTTCTGATGGAATATAATCGGCATTGGCAAGAAGAGGAAAAGAAAAAGAAAAAGGTGACAACAGACGGACGGTACATGTATATTCTATGTATGGGAGAACTGCGTGAGGAGACTCGTAAATGATGCTATACGAAGTACTTGGGTCTTGAGCTCTCTTTGTAAGTAGATACTCGTACGAACAGTTATATAAACTGATCCCGTTGGTGGACTAGAAGAGGAGAGGAGGTTGTATATCGATTTATGTCTAGATATGTATTGCAAAGCATTTAGGCGCGACGTAATATAATATACGACTCGCACAATATATATATGTATATATAGGGTGAGGAGGAGAAGTCGTAGACTGAATGATGGATGCAATCCCATCTTTACTCGAGTAGTTTCTTGTTTTTAAGGGAATCAATCCAAATCATTCAAAGCGATTCACTGTCAACAGCAACACTGTCAACAAAGAAAGAAAATGGGTTCCATGTACAGGCAGGTACATATATGTGGTATATGATAGGTATTCCACGGAAATGCTGTCTCGTCTTGTCTCGTCTTGTCTCGTCTCGTCTCGTCTTGTCTCGCCTTGCCTTGGATTTCCTCTCAATCAAAAATCACCAACATAAAAAAACATGCAATATTCATATCCTTCTGCGTAACTACATTGAAGATCCCACAAAACAATCACACAGATACGATGAGAAGAGACCGATTCGCGTATTGATTGAATATGGAGAGTCCTTTTGGGGATGAACAGAATGATATCGATGATGTTCTCGATGATTTGGAGAATGGTGAGGAAATACAAACGCGTCTTACGCGACCACAATCATTTCCCACCACCAAAGCAACGAATAAGGAGGAATACTGACTTTCGATGTAGCTGCACGTATTCCTGCCAAGCAACGATCTGTGAAGGTTTCGAGCCACGTGGATCGACTATGCTCAAGAGCATATGAAGGGGGATTATCTAACGCGTCGTTGGAGAGGCTTATCGACATCATCACTCTTCCCAACGAACTTGATCAAGGGAGTATTGGGAGCTTAATCAAGCACCTCTATCCAACAAGCAAGGTTCCCGATGCAGTAGTTCTCAAAGTGGTGGGAAGCCTGGGTCACGGAGAAGCCAAACCTTCTTATACGGTTCAGGCGGCGTTCTTGAAATGGATAGTCCTCGTCTATGATGTTTTGGAGAACCAAAAGATCCTGTCACAGCTTTATGCTGTACTATTCAATCTACTCGATACTATCGCTCTCCGGTACTGTCTACTTCTTCCAAGGTGCCAGTGCCGCAGCTAATGGTCTCAAAGGTCTCAGTTATGTCACGTGTTGTCCCTCATCACGCGCCGAAAACACGTTCGACCATTCAGGATACAAGCATTGTGCGTCGGAGCTGGGTTATATGAAGAACTTCGCTAACAATTTCCACCAAGAATGCAATGGACAAGAAAGGCGGGCCATGACCCGGCTCTCGTAGGGCTTATGAGGGTATATAAGGACTACTACCCCGAGGTTATCGTAGGCGATGTGACCTCCGGACGAGCTTCAGTGTTCACGGCAAGTTCCCATTGATTGCCTGTTTATAATTTGTATAATAATGGTTGTCAGCATCCAAATCGGGAATGGCGAGAAAGGCTTGCCGAGATCCAAGAAGATCATCTCAGGAGGACAGAAGACGAGCTTGTCTCTACCCACCGAAATTTTCGCGTATCACGAAAGTCTGTAAGGGAGAGGAAGTATGGATTTTTACCCGAAGTACATACGTCGTATGCGCAGGATGTAAGTAGTTGTTCCTCAGCCCGTCATAATTTCTAACCAGTCACAAGATTTCAATTACGCTAGAGGAGTTGGAGGACGTGGATGAGTTCGTCCAGAAGCTTGAGAGGATTGAGCTACCAAACCAACTAGTGGCTGCTATTCATGACCCTCTACTCCAGAAGTTCCTGCATCTCAGATCTTCCGAGGTGACACTGCAACGCATAGATTATTGGCTTCTGGCCTTTTTTGAGGATCAACTGGAGAATGGTCGAACCTCTGAGACGCAGATACCAGACATGCTTGAAGTCATTCTACGGTATACTCGACTTACTAAGGTTGGTTAATGTCCAATATTTTGATTCTCTACTAACTAATAACAGGCATTACCCTCAGCATGCTTTTCTTACTTGAAATCCATGCTTCCTTGTTGGAATGGTATAACAAACCGTGATGTGATATTAGAGCTGTTGAGTTACGCTCCCAATGGTTCTTTTGATGGTATGGCTCCCGTTGTATGACATTATAGAGACTAACCGAGCAGTAGAGCTCTATCAAACAATCTTTTGTCTACTTGAAGATGCAGTTATAGATGGTACTCTTGAGTCACAACTTGCACTTCTCCTATTCTACAAAGCTTTGCTCAGCCAATGGACTTTGAGCCTACTCTCAGAAACCTCACACCTGCCAAACCACGGCACAGACATAGTCGCGCTCGTAAACCACGTCAATACACTAGCTGTTGCCATAATTCAACAGTCTTCGAGCGTTTCAACTTACTCCAAGATTCTTGATTTCTACGAAGCAAATGCGTCCCTGATATCTGAACCAACTCTGACATCAAAAGTTCGGATAGCCATTCCTCCCGCTCAGCTCGTTTACACACTCTACTTCAGCTCCAATTTGTCGATCGTCGCCCGCATTTGCAATATCCTCGCTCTTTACAAGAGAGCTTTCGAAGTGGCCATGGCTCCGCGTCCGGGTTCGACTGTATCTGGCAATCAATCATATCCCAAAGAATATGTCAATCGTTTCAATGGTTTTCTGATGGACATATGCAATTGTTTATGGAGGTCACGGGCCTTCTACACAACCGACGTGAACGCACTTGGCTGTTTACTTCCCGAGCAGACCAAGGGGACTTTAAGTTCTTACATCTCCAAGCTGGAGACATCCCTTTCACTGAACTCTCTGCTTAGCATTTCGTATTCGTCAGTAATATGTCATTTTGCCATCACATATGTGAGGGAATTAGAGGACCAGGTCGAAGATCAAATTGACATGAGACACGCCGGACCAGTAACTCAAGTTTCATTGAAAAAGCTTGAAACTGATAGTGGGTTATCCGTATCATGGCAGGACTATCGATTGGGTGTTTTGAGGTATTTGGAGGGCAAGGGGTTTCCGGGAGTTGGGGAGTTGATGTATAACACTATGAAGCACCTCATGGCTGCCAGGCAGAATGCTGCATAGTAGGGATATCCGACCAAGAGAAACGCAACACATTGCATCACAGAGCAGAACCACAGAATACCGATACCAAGCCATGCATCGAAAAGTCGTTGAATCAGAACATCTATTCCAATTCCTCCTCCGCCTTATTATCAAATATTACAACAATCAATAAATAGGTGTATATTCATCCGCTCTATCCCATCGTAACCAGTAACTCCTGCTTGAAATGATGTAAGTCCAGTCGTCGCCACTCCGTTTCTTCATTTATCACATCCCATCGTAGGTATTGATACACGACCTCCATTCTCGGCTTATGGGGGTTTGCGCAAAAGTATGAAGTTATAATTCCTTCCTAAGATCAGCAGTCTTTGCCATTGTTTCCTTGGCCACCGCTTCTAATACCGGACTGGCAGATGTAAGCGCAGACTTGGCGGATTCATCTCCATTGTAATAAAACCAGGCACGGTTTGTGAGAAATGTGATGTGTTGTGGAAGGTAAAGTGTCATGGCAATAATGATCATGCTAAAGAAAAGGAAGAGAAACGAATCTGCGGAAGAAGTGATTAGCCATGTGCCTTCGAGTTGGGAATCATGAGAAGGAGAAAGACTGAATGCAAGCAGGCAGGCAATAGAATAAAACTGGAGGTCGGGCGGGAAGTAAAAAGTAAAAAGAGAAAAGAAAGAAAGAAAGAGAAGAAGAAAAAAGACATACTGAATATGAATTTCTCCGTAGGTGTCAACATGTACAATGAGAATGTGACCTGCTCAGGCGTATTAGAACGATATCCCATTTGAATTCCAATGAGGGCAAATACCTCATATTGATATCTCTTCCTCTGCAGCCATCGAAATGTAGATGCAAACATAGACATTGCTGGCGTCCCTTATGGTATGAATTGGAAATACTGTATATACAGTGACTTTGATCTTCACTCTCCAGGATTAGATAAATTCAAAAGGATGGGATCAAGTCTACATAAGAAATGGCGATGCGATGCAAGAAAATGGAACAGGAGACGAGAAAAGATTGAAGATTGAAGATTGAAGAAGAGATAGAAAGAAGAGATTGATAGGATAGACGTGAGATGTTTTTGGTTGTTGTTAGAGTAGAATACGGGGAAGTACTCGAGTATTTGTAGTAAGGTTAACCCACCAGTGATATACAAATGTCCGGGGAAACGATAATACGATATGATACGATATTAAGTAAGCACTCTACTCGTCCAGTAATGCTACTCTACTACGAGTACTCGAGTATTGCAACTACAAATCTTTGATCCTTCCCTTCCCTTTTACATGATTCAGTGTGCAAGATGTACAATGTTACGAGGGTTCCTTTCGACAATCCCTAAAGGCGTCGTCGGCCTTGAGAATGCTACGGCTGCATCTTTATACTCAAGCTCTATCGCCGTCAAGCGTAACATCTGCAGCACAATCCCATTATGGAAGAAGAAGATGCCCGATCGGCCAGCCCCCGTAGACGAAGCGGATTTTACAGAAGTCTTCTTGCATGGTAGTGGACCAGGAGGTCAGAAAATCGTAAGTATTCCTCTCATCGAATCTTCAATTTGGAGCCACATGCTCATATATTCACAGAACAAAACTTCCTCCGCAGTTCAGTTGAAGCATATCCCAACAGGCATGGTTCTCAAAGTTCAAGCTACCCGTTCTCGTACACAAAATCGCAAAATCGCAAGACAGATGCTAGCGGAAAGGATTGAGCTGTTGGAGAAGGGGAAGGAAAGTAGAATTGCGATTGTAGGGGAAACGAAAAGGAAGAAGAAGAGTAGCGCCGTGAAGAAGAGTAAGAGGAAATACCGTCTCTTGGCAGAAGAGAAGGCTGCAAAAGCAGGGGAAGAGAGCGTCGAGGAGGATTTTGAGGAGGATGCTCATGAGGATGAAGGGGAAAATTTAGAAGACACGGAAATTTCAAGGCAAGAATCATCGAAGAAAGGGGGCAACCCTTGATGTTAAAGCTACCGTCTCAGCTTAATGTGTTCCATTATGGTGCAGTAAAGCTGCGAGCTTTTGCTACCCTCGATCATGTGTATCCGGATATTTTGTTTCTACATCCATCCCCCTCCCCGGTTCCAGTACGAGATCTGTACACGCGTATGAGGTAAGCATAATGGTCTGGGATGTGTGGCTTATTTTCAGTAATGACGGGCGTGCCATGAGTTGCATTTACACTCTGTGCAATATGGTATGCTGAATACATGAGCGGGCCATGGGGCCTTTGAATAGTCACCTCGGAGTGGTTCTCTGAAATATTACAAGCGAGGGAGCAGGGAGGGCGCAGGAAGACTATTCATCAGTATATAATTCGCGCGATGATCATCTAAGGGGTGCTGGCATTCAACTCCAAATCCAGACATTTACCTCAGTACACCATTTACAAACAGCAGCACCCGCAATGACAACCTCACCACTCTATGAGATTAAACTCCTCGACTCATCTCAGCTCAATGTTCTTTTTTCTGGCACATCAAACTCCTCACTGGCCCTCAGATTTTCACATATCTGGGACAGTTCCTCCGGCCCCCATGCTCCCCTTATTAACCCCCTCTCTCCGGACTACCATTGCCTCGCTATTGATGTTCGAGGCGGGGGTCACTGTCCCATAAGATAGATCATGATGCCCACCATGCCCGTGATCTCTCTCCCAACATCTTTGCTCCTATTTTTGAGCTCCTTCCCCCAGATCACCCTTTAATCCTGGTCAGCTGCCAGATGCGCAGAAAGGTCACCATCCATCTTTCTTCTGCCGTTGAATCGTTTTCTGCAACAAAATTCTTTTTGAAGCTTCAAGGTCTTATATCTCTTGCGCCTTTGCGCCCGTTTTTCCTCCTCCCCCAACACTTCCCGGAGAAGTGGCAAAGCTTGAGAATCGTTTGTAAAATGTTTCTTTATTTAAGTGTCTCTACAAGTAGAAGAGCTAGCCAATCATTATCTATATAACCTTTACGCCTCCCTGCATGAATCTCTCATACTAGTGCCACTGAATTTGTCATTTCCCCATTCCCAATCAAACCAGAACTCCAAGTTCACACCTTGATATCATCCCGCTCAACCGAACTCTACTCTATTAGCTTGAACCCCCCTCCAAATCATACCTCAATCATATCTAATCAGACGCAGAATCAAACTCGGATTCGGCGACCTCTCTTAGCAGTGCAAAGTCGAACTTGCCATCTACCTTTGCAATCATTCCTTCTCGTATGAGCTGCTGTTCCAATAGTGCGAGGTCCTGGTCTGGATTCTGACTCATAACTGAGAACACGAGACCTTGATTTGTATCCCGTAAAGTCGAAACATAAGCCAACAGACCATCAAGGGTAAAGCTGGATATAGCAGCGATAGACACATCTCGCAAACTATGAAGGTTTGACAAATATGGTAAGATCTCATCTCCAATGCCATAACCTGAGAAATGAAATTTTTCAAGGAGGGGCATGCTTTGTGCAAGGCGTTTAATTTCATTGCTACTGAAATACTCAAATGATTCCATGATGGTAAGTTCTTTGAGCTTCGTGAGCTGACAGATAGATGTAAGGAGGTTGTCAATGTCATCTCTGGCTCTAAAAACCTCGTCCGAGCCACCTCGGAGTTCAAGGATCTCGAGGTCAGTTTGGTGAGAAATTGCTCTATGGAATTCTGTATCACTGACAAGCGCAGGACCAGCGACCACTAACCGCCGTAGTCGAATATTGTTTTGTAAGCAAACCTGCTTCAAAATAGCCGGGGCACAAATGATTTTATTTAAAACCAATTCTCTAAGCTTTTCACAGCATCCCAACCATTCGATGATTTCAAGGAATACATCGTTCTCTGTAGCTTCCAAGTCTACAGTATGCTGACTGTCCTCTAGATCAAGCGTCTCAAGTGCAGTGCAACTTTGAAGAATGTTAAGATTCTTGATGGCTTCAGCGTTGAGACTCTGCAGCCTCAAACTTTTGAGCGATTCAGAATGATGATTCAAGGCAGATAGAAACTTTGGGCCAATCCTACAATTAGACAAGACCTCGAGGGAGAGAAGACTGTTTTGTCTAAGTCCCCTTATGAACGAGGCGGGGTTGTCATCGGTATCATCTGAACACACGAATACGCGTATTTCGTTGAAGTTGAAGCATTGATTGGAGATCACCGTCGCTACATTCTCGTTCAAAGATTTTCCATCCCAGATAGTCATAGATCTCAGCCTCGATAAACGACCCACCCACATTGGTAATGCAAGTGACGTGATATCCCCAGAGAGGTTCTCCAAAGCGACTGTTGTCTGGTTCTCGTCCGCACATTCGCTAACATATCTTGTGATAGATTCCCCTATTAGATTAAGAATATTTGTCGTATTGAGTCGGACTTGTGGACCTCTCTTGGATCGCCTTCTAGGCGTTCCGTCTATACTTAAGAACTCTGCCATCTCATCAGCGAAGAAGTTGTCCATCGCAGACACTCGAAAGGTACCATCCTCGAGGAGATTTGAAAGATTGGTCAAGTCGAGTGAGCGTATATATAGACAGTATGGGTAAGCGGTAACCCCTAGACTCGAGCGTATGATGGATTGCCATGACAATGCCCACTTCGAGGCTGCATTGTATTTGGAGTTGCGCTTTTGTATTTTCGACCATTCGGGCGCTTCTCCTTCGCTACTAATGATCCTTAAAAACTCATTATGTGATCTGCAAAGGTTAATGAAGGAGTCAGCATGGAAAATAGATTCCTGGGCAAGACTCCTCCTACCTGTATAGCCATTGCAAGGCAGACCCAACCAATTGCTTGCCGGATATGGCACAATTGAAAAGAACTCCAAATTCCAGTTGATTACCTAGCTCTTCGCAGATTTGGAGAAGTATATCTCCTGGCAAAGTTATAATCTTCTGCTGTCCACTGGGTATGGTCTTGCGAGCTGGACTCGAGACGATATCCGCAGACATGCTTTAATGGCGATTTGAGATGCCAACTTCTCCCCAAAAGACGAATGATGGCAAGCAAGCCTTTCGATTATCAATGTTGCTGTTTTCAAGAGGAAACTTGACAGCGATGAAGAAATATCAACGAGATTGGATTGATGGGTTGTTCTTACTACTCACACTTTACTTGGTACGGTACGGTACCTACCTATGCGCAATTCCTTTGGATCCCTTTGAGAACGCAGACGCGGGGCAGATGACGCGCATTTAAGTTTAGGCAGGAACGCGATATAAAAACACGTGATATCCATGTTTGGGAAGACTGCGACTTATTTTACAATTCACACTTCACCCTTCACCCTTCATCCTTCACCCTTCATCCTTCACCCTTCACACTTCACCCTTCACACTTCATTTCACCTCACTTCACCATCTTGTATTTGGGTAATCAATCAATATGAGATAGTTCGCTGCTTTGACTTCCCTCAACATGTTATTGTCAATGTACATTTTTGCGGTATGAGAATCATCTTCGTCGTCCTCATATGAATAACCTTGCCACTCTATACTTGAGTGACTATAAAGAGTTATCCATCGTAACTTACTCGTACAACATTCAAAAGATTTCTTCTGTTGCCAGGTGATATTCACCATGGTGATCCTGGCTTTCACCTTCACTCCGGATGCATTGAGCAAGTTCCACGATGCACTGGTTTGCCTGGGGAAATTCAGTGAAAGCGTATCTATCGAAGCTACTAATAGCACAGTAGGTCAAAAATCCCAACGATCTCATAATTAAATGACTGACGGCGTTCGCACCAGCTCATCTTGACGACACTCAACTCCACAAAGTCAGCTTATGCTTCTTTCACGTTGGGAGGGAATAAGTTCTTCTCCAACTATCAATACACGCCAGTGCGTAGTGGTCGTCAGACGCTGGAAAAGTTTAGTTGCAAAATCTATAACAAGGTATTTTTCTACGGGTCTGTGCGATGTCGAAATCGTTAGCTCATTATTTTGATAGGCCTTGCTAGCTGTATTCAAGGGTCGTATTGGGGGTGATTCTTCCAAAGAGAAAGACACTGCCATAGAAAGGTGTGATGTCTCGATTGAGGATGGAGACAGGGCAACAAAGAGTCGTTTCATTGTGAAAATTCTATGCAGACATGGTAAGTCATGAATCATGCTAAGTGATACTATTCTTGTTGACCACCTCACCCCATTTAGGGGTCTTGAAAATTTACCGATTAAATTTCGAGGCCGTCCCACCTTTGCATGCACTGTTCTCGAGAGATGCAGCTAACAATAGCTGGTCGATCTCTTCCAAAACGCTGCGCGAGTTCGCAGAGCATTTTGGACCCGGAACTGAACAGCTCGATATTTTCTCTGTCGATGGCCGCGTGAGCTTCACCAGTTTCACAGAGAAGATCATGTCCGGAAACGGCAAGTCTTATCTCAATCTGATAGATCATGCAAAGTACTGACTTTTCTATAGAAGTCTTGAAACAGCCTTTGCGCACCACAATAGCCGTGGAAACCTTGGAATTCGTCGAGTTTACCGTCGAAGAACAACTTCACATTGTTATCAGCGTCAAAGACTTCAAATCAATCATCGCTCATGCTGGCATAACTAACACAAACATTCGAGCTTTGTACACAAATCCTTCTAGTCCAATGCAGCTTACGTACAGTGACGATGGAATGCAATGTGAATTTATCCTCATGACAACTGGTGAAGCGAGGGCAGCATCTGTAACGCCAGCTGCAAATAGGGGTCGAGCAACTTCGAATAATTCGGCTGTAAGACGGCCCCTGGAGGCCACATCGAATTTGAAAAGAACTAGATCAGGCACCGAAATGGCCCCACCGGCCGATCCAGCACCAAGTCTGGCTCGGGAAAACACAAGGAGAAAGATTTCTAGGCCTTCTCCACCACTTCCTCAACCTAGCATTCAATCAGAATCACTTTTCTTGCCCGCCGATGATGATCGCAGATGGGACCCGGTCGATTATGAGGATGAGGACAATGAGATGTTGTTATGGAATGCAGATATAGACGTAAGTTTGGTGAAGGTCTGCTCGTGGGCCGTTTCTAACACTTCACAGGAATCCTCAGCTAGTGATCCAAGCCGTCGATTACAGGAGACTCAAAACAAGAGTCAGCCAGAGCCCGACGTACCCAACCAGAAGTTCATAACCGTGCCAACACAACGTCTGGCGCCAACTCAGCGATTATCCCAAGTGAGTTTTCCGATTTGATAATTTGGGAAGTTATTAATCGACTCTATTAGCTTCGTGGTTTATTTGACGAGTGATGTCTTGCTTGGTCTTCATGAATGAAACACTTAAATGAGGCACGGGTCGTTCGAACTGTAGATGCGTTGAGTCTGGGTATGGCTGAAAGGATACGCCGTATATCCTCAAGTCCCTCAAACGGGTTACCGACATTTGTCAGTATTTCGGTATGGAGGTAAATAGCTCAAGAGTAATTAGCAGCTAGTTTGTGAGAATAACGATTTCGCACATCTTAGTTCGGTTTTCATGAACTTAGACAGATCCAGCTGGTAGCACAACCAGCACCGATATATGATATCTTTGCTCCCGGTGGCAAGTATTTAGAAGATGCCACAACATTCCAAGTTCCATTTACGTCTCCATTCTTGGTTTTCGGTCCGCAATTCCCGTGCTCACCCCATCCCCATGCACAGACCTCGCCTTCAGCGGTGAGTGCTAGACCATGCTCACTGCCAATAGCAATTTGACGTACAGGTGGTAATTGTGGTGGGGCCAATTGCCCATGGTCGTCTCTTCCCCAAGACATGAGAACTCCGTTATTCTGTAATAGTAGAATACTTCCCCAAGCACTACCAGCATCGGCCCATCCAGATATTTTCTCTGGGGCCGAAGATTTGATATTCCACTTGTCAGACCCTAAAATCTTATGCTGACCACTCGACGACTCTGCCAAAATACATGTGAACTCCCTTCCGCAAATGGCTCTAACAGCTTTAAATTCAAGATCCTCAATCTTGCGAGGAGAATACACTATGCCTTCAGGTTGACCAAGTTGACCTTTTCGGCCACTCCCCCAACCATAAACATCCCCGTTACTTAAGACAGCCACCACATGACTGACAGATGTGGCAAGGTCGACAACTTTTAAACCAGCAGGTGGAAAGTTTTCAATTAGCTGAGGTTTGGATGACCGAAACAAAAACTCTCCCAAACCTAATTCCCCTTTATTTCCTGTTCCAAAGCAATATACCTTCGATGCACGCCCTTTTTCACCTTCCTGGACGATAATAGATGATTCCCAAGTTGCTGCACAGAACATGACAGGCGCTTCGTTAATCGAAGAACTGTCCGAGAGCTTCACGCGGCGAAATTTCGACTCCATTGAATGCGATTCGGAAGTGAGTCCACAAGCTCCGTAGGATGAATCCCCCGAACAGTATAATTTGCCCTTTGTTGATAGTATGAGGGTATGGTTACCTCCTGCCCTGATTTGCTGGACTCCTTCGGGGACATCATCTTCAAAAATGGCTTGTTTGGGAACTGATACATCTTCTTTATGGCCGATTCCGAGTTGCCCTGAACCATTTGAGCCCATGGCATATATTATAGACATGACTGGACACCAGATTGGCGCGATGGAAGTAGTAAATTTGGCCTGCTAAGAAAGAAACCAAAGCATACAAAAGTAACGTACTTCAAGAACAGAACCGAATTATCGAACAGGTCTCAAGGAAATTTGTGAAATGAGTCGAGGGGTCGAGGTGACTAAAAGCTCTCATCGTGATTTGAGACACGTGATATCGGCTTCAGCAATGGTCCGGGTCTAGCTTCACTAGCTCTGAACTAAGCGAGATAATTTTCGCACATCTTTTCGCGATAAATTTCTCAACACTCTCGATCGACTTCCTTCCTCTTCGATACGACAACTTCGAAAATCGCCAAATCCGCCACGATGTCTGCCACGTAAGAATCTTCCCAATTTCCTTCGAAGAGTCGATCGATTGTGTTGGATTCAGATATATGGTCGCGTTCCTCTCGAAAGCTGGAACCTGAAATGGTTTACAGTTCGAACTGTCCTAAGCTTCTCCCTCGTTGATTCAGGCCTGTTGGTTTGCACTTCGAGAGATGTAGTATGGGGTCTTGGGGTTGAAGATGAGAATTTTCTCCCTTAAAACAATTGCCGCACAAGAATGGAAATGGAGTGGTACCTTTCGAGGGCTATGAAAACATTCAACAATGCTGTGCATATCTCTTGGACTTTTTCCAAGGTCTTGTCGGATGAGAACAATATTTGATTGGGATCTGGATCTGGGACTCTACCTTCGTGGGAAGAGGTGTTCCTGAGAAGGAGAAAAAGAATGAAATTTTCACCGATCAAAATCATTACAGTCGAGTCAGCCTTTTGCGAGAATGCTGCGCTATAGCTGCAATTCCCTCTTGGCGCTCTTCTCCATACATATGTATGCGGGATACAAGACTAATATTTGATATAGAACCACCCCAACCGCCGACCAGGTCCTCATCCCTGAGACTCTCTTGAAGAAGCGCAAGAGTCAAGCCAAGGAGAGAGAGGCACGTGCTGCTGAGACCGAGAAGGTCAAGAAGGTACGTTTCGATTTTATTACAAATCTATATGGCATGTGTTGCTTTATATGATGCATAAACAACCATGTTTGCGACTAGGCTTTACGTCGATGTTGTCCAAATTAACCATCTTTCGGGTCTGACAAAAGCTAAACACATGCCATTGGTATTCCATATTTCTATTTGATTCCAATGCTGATTGATCTTATCAAATAGGCCAACAAGGAGAAGCGTGGTGTCATCTTCAAGCGTGCCGAGAAGTACGTCAAGGAGTACCGCGATGAGGAGCGTGAGAAGATCCGTCTTGCTCGTGTCGCCAAGCAATCTGGTTCTTTCTACATTCCAGCTGAGCCTAAGTTGGTCTTTGTTATTCGTATCAAGGGTATCAACAAGATTGCACCAAAGCCCCGCAAGATCCTCCAACTCCTCCGTCTTCTTCAAATCAACAACGGTGTCTTCGTCCGCATGACCAAGGCTACTCTCGAGATGCTCAAGGTCGTCGAGCCATGGATCGCCTATGGTTACCCCAACCTTAAGACCGTCCGTGAGCTCGTCTACAAGCGTGGCTACGGAAAGGTCGACAAGCAACGTATTGCTCTTACCGATAACTCCATCATCGAGGCCAACCTCGGAAAGTACGGTATCGTCTGTATCGAAGATTTGATCCACGAGATCTTCACCGTCGGCCCCAACTTCAAGCAAGCCGCCAACTTCCTCTGGCCATTCAAGCTCAGCAACCCAACTGGTGGTTTCCGCCCAAGAAAGTTCAACCACTACGTTCTTGGTGGTGACCTCGGTAACCGTGAGGAGAAGATCAACGCTTTGGTTAGACAAATGAACTAAGTTTGAGGATGGGAATGAAAGGGGGGTACTTACTTTGGCTTAGCGTTTACTGGCATGTATGGCGTATAAGAAACCAAAAGAATGATACACTTCTATGAATAATTGATACCATTTTGATTTTACTGCTAAGGAATTCCCTAGCTGCTCATTGTTCCACCTGTGCCCTTGATGTCGTTTGCACCTTGACGTTCCAACTAAAGAAAATTGTCACGTGGACATTGCTCTGCTACGAAAAGTGTACATCCATTCTTCAACGAACCCTACAAACGTTATTTTCTGGTCCCTTGTCAATCGTTTTAATCTCTCTCCCGGCAGTGCACAGTATCAATTGGCATCCAATCAAGTGTAGCTCAATACCATGAGGCAAATGGACGCAAGTGTATGGAAGGCACATACATTCAAGGCCAAATTTGCAATCATGTAGATATACTGAGGGCTTGATGAACTTCACGCCATGTCCTCGTGGACTCTAATCTGCTGCTTTCCACCGAATGTGCCCATCACACAATACTTTTCGCGCCAACCCAAAAACCAAATAGTATATCATATCCCAGAGTTTTTGAATCATGCTGAAAATGCCTCTTTTTATGTCCGGTGATATAGTACAATCGCCATCCCATCCACCTCAATTTCAAAACTTGATGTCAAAACTTGTTCCACAACCACAACTGCTAGTCGCAGCTGGGTTGTCAATAATCTTAAACTCAGCACCGATCAACTTGACTTCGTAATCTATCTTGCTACCCTTCAGAGCATCGAGACTAAAAACATCCATAACAACGCTGGCGTGAGATTGATCACTAATATAGCTGAATACCGTATCGTCTTCGCGAAGGTCCATTGCGGCCGAGGTATTCACCTTTGAAGGAGGAGACGATGTAGGCATGGCATTGGGATCTTGGGAGGAGCTGTTGAGGGAAGGGGTGGATTCTTCTGCGAGGGTCGAAGTCGAGGTAGATGAATTCATTGCGTTGGGATCTACGGATGAAGTATTGATAGCAGGAGAGGATTCCTCTAGGACCACATTTTCTGAGAACAGATCTCGGGACATATTGGCTGGGAGATCGCAGAGAGACATCACATATTGGAAGCCGTGGCAACCTCCGGATTGGACTTCGACTCGAAGAGCGAGATTGGGATTATTTTCTTTTTTGCGGAGCTGTTGTAGGCGCTGTGGTTGAATATTTAGCATAAGAGTCCACATTACTTTTGGAGAGCACTTGGAGGAGAAAGGCAATGATACATACATCTGCAGCACGCTGGGTAATTTCGATCTTTTGTTCTGTGCCATCATCATTCTTTTGTGGGTTAAATGTAGTGACAGTAGCTTTCCGAGCCCTGGTGCTCGAGAAACATCTAGCAGAGTTCCTTGATGTTCCATCCCGCTTGAAAACATATGCCGACTGTGTGCGAGTACCTAGGCGTGGAACTAGAAATTCGAAGACTGGACGCGGGGTGTTTTGATGGAATGGCCGAGCTGTGGTGGCGGTCTTTATAAATCCTTGAACCACTGATGTAGCAGTGGTAGAGGTGATTCCAGCACACCTATGTGTAAGAGGCCGGGCTGCCATGATTATAGGAGAGAAGAGAAGACAGGACAAGAGAAGTTATGAAGTTCACAAGATTATAAGATTCTACGATCATAATTACCAAGAGTTAGAAGCATCCATGCATTCCATTCCATCACATAGCTCAGTAATGGCGGTGAGAATTGGCAGAATTGGCAGAATTTAGCCTGCCCATAATACTCGTACTCGTACAACTTCATACTCAAGTACATCCATCCATCCAACAGCTCCTTTTGGATATGAAATCTACGACCAACGTTTGGTTCAAAATATACTCGGATTCACTGCAACAACAAAACTCAACATGAGCAAGCTATTTGTAGGGAAGTCTAAACATTTGAGACGTTTTCGGATATTTGGGATACTTCTTTGCGCCATCAATGAAAATCGGGCCATCCTCGCAGCCATCCTTGGCTTTCATGAATCCGAGATGCATGCAGTTTCTTAACTGTCATTGTGTTTACACACAAGACGGTGAACTTAGCTACACCTTGTCCCGGTTTGGTACGATATCGCAAAGATCAAATCCATCCAACCAAGTGGCATTATGGTGACCATCAACGCTGTTCGGGCTTCAAATGCCGCATTTAAAGCTACAAGTACGCCGGGAATGGTTGCCGTGTTCGCAGGTGCAACATCAGGCATTGGTATGAGTACTTTGAAGGCATTCATTAAGAACGTAAATGCTCCCGCGGCATACATTTTTGGACGTTCTGAATCAGCTGCAGCTTCTCTACCTGAAGATCTAAAGCGTTCAAACGCATCAGCAACACTAAACCTCCTTCGGGGCGAGATTCCTCTTATTAAGGAAGTGGATAGATTGTGCAATGAGATCAAACAAGACTTTAGCATGATTAAATCTACTGGTAATAGAACGGCTCAAACAACTCTCGCTTCCTAAGAGCTTGCGAAATTCAATCCTCAAATCTCTTTCATTCATAAATATCCGGGATTTGTGGATACAGGAGTGATTGGTAGATTGATGTCTTCTACCACGGGAATATATGTTATTCCGGCAACATGCTTTAGGTGGGTGGTGCTTCCTGTTCTCAATATCTTTGCGACAAGTGTGGAGGAAGCTGGGGAGAGAGGATTGTTCTTTGCTACTAGTGCGAGATATCCGCATGCTGAACCAAGAGAGGGGGCTAATTCAGGGGTAAAGCTACCTACTGGTATGGAGATTGGAAGAAGCTCGGCGATGAGTGAGAATGGAAGGTCGAATCGAGTTTAGAGACTGAGGGCAAATGATAATAGTGTACCTGACGGGATATCTTGCCAGATTACAGGAAAAGCAATACAGAGAAAGCTGTTTGGGAGAGCACAATTGGCGTTTGGGAAGAGCTTGGGAAAGGACATAACGGCTCTTGGGAAAGATTGGGCTCGAGTATCGATGGGTCTGGGAATGGCTTGGCGTCATGATTTCATATAATTTTTGATCGAGTAAATTGTATTGGAAACATTGATGAAAATTCATGGAGTCATGAGAGAACTCTGGTGTAGACCCTTCAAAAATAATCGGCTGCTTGATTCAGGTTCTGATTTCGTAGGTTGATGACATCCATTGAGGCCGATCCTGTTCATCCATCTAGCCCAATGACTTCGACTTCGACCTGAACGGTATTTCATTCGAGTATCTGAGGTCAACTTGTTTGTGAAGCTACTGAGATAATGGGTCTAAGGTAGATTTTGAATTGTCTCACAAAGCCCGAGCCATCGAAAAGTCGTCTCAATGTATCTCAAAGAGCCTTGAACTCACTCTTGAAGACTTGTGCATTGGGCCTTGATGTCAACTGATTCCCTTCACGGATCTGAATAAGCTGGTAGCCATCATGACCTATTGCGTTGCACTCAAGCTTCCTTCAAATGTCACTACATTGTGGAATCTGAACTGACAATGCTCTCCAGTTCGTTTTCCGGATTTACCTACTAAAGTCAAAAGTAAAGGTCATTGACATGCCCCATACAGACCGAAAAATATACTCAAATCTTCAAAACAATCAAAGTGACCAAAAGAAACCCTCGAAAGCCTAGAAAGTGTGAGATAGAAATGCAAAAAGATAATTAACTAGCGGTAATCCGAACGCGATGTGACATCGTGCTACCATTGCATATCTGGAGTGAAGGTTGATGCATTTGAGGGAGAAGGCTGACTGCTACTGATGTATTGAGTTACAACTCCTCAAGGTGATTATCACCCACCCTTCTCCAAAAAATTTCCACCGCATGAAGTATCGAGTATTCCAGTCATTGACTTCTTGGAGGTAATTCAGGGATTTTCTCGGGCACGCGCGACCAACCTAACTTTTCAGTATCCGACTTTCCCATGATCATTCCATGCCATAAAATCTCCAGAACAACACCAGCACCTTCCCTTTGGACTTGATCTGGCGAACCTTCGTGTGCAGCGCCGGCTATACAGATTTCATGCGTGAGTAGGCTCCCTGTGGATAAATCGACCAAATGAATGCCCACATGGGCGATCGGGCCTTGTACATACTCCAAGTCGCATCATCAAATATTCACCTACCATCTCGCAAGCCTGTTGGTTGAAAACTGGAGCTTGGGTGATGAGAATTCTAGCTGGCGGTGGCATGACTATCTAGTAGCACGCTCTTTGATAGCTCTCATGTCTCAGGTCTTCCCTTGCAGGCTCTACGCGAGGCTCCTTATGAATCGAACGCAAAGACGAATCACAAACCTAGCTCCCGGTCTCATGCGTCAGTTGAGCGACTTCGACAGCCCTACTGCTAGCTGTAAAGGAGAGATTCTCCCAGATTTTATATGCACATATAATCTCACGTCGCACCAAAACGCACCGTCGAATACATGCATAATCTCTGCTTCTCACGTTGCTCGACGTAGATCAACACACAAATGTGCATATACAAGAACCGTCTAGACCTTTTCCTCCTTATCAATGCATATTCGCCCCGTGAGACTATGGTCCTGGCCTGTGGGTGCGATTATGCACGTGTCCTATCCCTTATTCTCCTAACTTCCTTTTATCCATAAGGTAGTACTGGCTTAGGTAGGTCGTACGATTGGCCCAGAACCCTTGGCCATGATGCTGTACGACCTTTGTCAGCCCTAGATGATACAAGTATTCTGGAGTGTGGCGATTGAGGCGTGATGAAACAGGTGATTTTCTCGGAAGTGGAGGTGGGAGTCGGCTTCATTTGCCCCGGGAATCATACTCAAAGTTAGGAACCAGATGAAAACGCCCCCAAGAAATATTTTGCATACTGATAGGGTCAACAGATATGATACGGAGACAGAGTTCGACTTATCGGCCATTGTGCTTTGCATGAAGGAGAAATCATGGAATCAGACTTTCTCGAAGGGATAGAGTGTGATGATTAATAACATTTGGAGAAAGACTCGGTGCTAATAACCAATGCATTAGCTACATGGAGGTAAAGATTGAAACAATTTGGCTGCCTCCGTGATGTCACCTGATCTTTTTATGTGGTCATCTCCAATTCTCGAGTACCCTCAGCAGATATTTCTCCAAGGCTTGCCTTCCAAGAAATATCGAGTGCTTCCTCAAAGGCAACCACAAATTTCCAAACATCTTCGAAGCTGTTGTAGAGAGGAGCGGGCGCCACTCTTATCACGTTTGGCTGTCTCTCATCCACCACCACTCCCCTCAACTCTAGTTCTTTCATGACTACACCCAACAACCCATCAGCCAATTGAAGACTCAACTGAGCACCTCTCTGCTCTCTATCCCGAGGGGTGATGATGAAAAATCTTTCCTTTTTGTAAGACGCTGTATCTAGAAGCAAGTCCTCCAAATAAGCAGTGATCTTCACGGATTTGGCCCTTAAGATTTCCATCCCACCCGCAAGCTTGAATACCTCCAGAGATGCATTCAGACTTGTGATATCCAGCACGCTTGGATTACTCAATTGAAACCCAGCAGCGCCCGCTATCGGCACGAAGGCATTTTGCATGGCAAATCTCGTATTTTTCTCATTACCCCACCAGCCACTTAATCTATTCACAAACCCTGACCCCGCATCTGTGTTCTGCAGTGGATCAGCTACTTGAGTGTTCCTATCATGAATAAACATTCCACCGATGGAACCCGGTCCCGAGTTGAGATATTTATAAGTGCACCATGCAGCTGCGTCAACGTCCCAATCATGAAGGTAAAGTGGGACATTACCAACTGCGTGAGCGAGATCCCAAATGACGAATATGCCGTGATCTCGAGCCGTGCGCGTTATGAGGGGGATGTCAAATAATTGACCTGTGTAAAATTGAACCCCTGGGAGTATCAGGAGGGCTGTATCTTTAGCATGGGTTTCAATGGATTTGAGTATGTAATCTGTTGAAAATGTTGGTTCGGAAATCGAGCGTGGATCTAGGGTAATCATCGATGTAGCGGGTGAGAGGTTGTGATGCCGGATCTGCGACTCTACGGCGTACTGTATCCCATTTAGCCGGCATAAACGATTGGTGACGGGGGCGGAAAGGGGTGACCCACGTGATCGGATGGAAATGCCTTGCTTTCCAACATAATCTTATGCCTGCCATCGACATCAGGTTTGTAAAATGCGGACATGAGGAGATGCAGATTGGCAGTCAGCGTCTGCATGACGTTAACCTCAGACGCTTGCGCGCCAACAATAGGGGCAATGTTCTCCGAAGCACTCGAATCTACGTCCAGCCATGTTGGCAAAGGGGAATCAGCAAGTGGTTTGAAATGACCAAATACCCCTTGGGTTGCCCAAGTTTTGAGGTATTGCTCTATACGAGTCGATGTAATACGCGGTTGTATGCCAAGTGAATTTCCACAAAGGTAAACACAGGGGTCGCTAGACGACGAAGCTCGAGACTCTGAGGTGCCATTTAGCGATCAGATTTCAAGCGTCTAGAGTAGAATCGCATACCTAAACTTGATAACGTCCGAGCTTGCAAATCAGCCGCCGAAGGAATGAGGAATTCACTTCTGATCTGACGAAGAGGATCTTCAGCATCTTGAGACACAGCATATTCTCTACTGTTCATGTGCTGGCCATGCTGCCCGTGCTGATCCTGTTGCTCATGACCCACACGATTCTCCGGAGAAGCCATGAGACAGAGTAAACGTAATATAATTTGAATATGCAGGTTAGCTGCGCTATGACTTCACGAACGAGAGGTTTCGGTCGCCTGGCGGTGTGGCCTATGGCACTGTGGAGTCGTAAACAATGCAATGTAATGTATATGAAGAGATTTGGAATTCCAATTGCGAGGCGTGAAGAGCTTTGGGGTCAGTAGCAAGCACGGTGAGTCGGCGCTTGTTGAAAGGAAGAACGATGCTTTTTTTAGCCATTCTTAGCGGCAGGTGACACAATCTGGGGTAAGAGAAACTAACGAGGTCCTTGGGATGTTGGGGAAGGGTCCACCAGTCGAGATTCGAATGGTGGAAGATTGTAGAGCAATTGCAGCAATTGCAGTCTTCTGGATCTGGATCTGGACCTTGTTTCACCCTTGAAACTAAGGTAATGGCATCGACCGGGTGGACCTATGTGTAATGAGAAATGCAAGGCCTTGGTCATGAGATTCTATTGAATTCCCATTATACAATGGAGCGACGGGATGATGACAGGAGAGGAAGTTGGTTTGTCAACGTCAGGAGATGAGGGATGGATGAGGGATGAAGGTACAATGAAGATTCGACGATCTATTGGGTGGAGGGGAGGGGAGGGAATGTAAGTGAGATGAAGAAAGAGGGATGAGTTGAGTTGAGTTGAGAGGG
>NGKF01000011.1:242180-283936 GCA_002162555.1 Monilinia aucupariae
AGGGGTGTGAAGGGGTAATGTATGGATGTCAGTATGGATGAAGGGGATGAAGGTTGAGTTACGTAAGGTTGATGTTGGAATATGATTTCCTGGGGGTAAGAGAAATCAATTGGTGGTGGTGGGTTAATCAATGGCGGGGTTCGTTCGTTCTTCCTTTCCTTTCCTTTCCTTTCCTTTCCTTTCCTTTCCTTTCCTTTCTTTTTTTCATCGTCATTTTTCCACTAACCCTCGTACACTAAGTCCAAAGAGGAAGAGAAGCGTCGATAGGAATGATTCGGTGGTCACTTGATCAATTCTCTCTTGCTTAGGTCATCATTTCCATTTACGAGCACGTTGATCATGCACGACAAGAATGAATAGCGTCGGTCACAGGAACAGCAAGCTGAGATGATCAGACTCGTATCAGATATGGTTGGGTAGTAGAGAGAGAAGAGAGTTGCTACTATTGACATTGACATTGACATTGCCATTGCCATTGCCATTCCTATTGCTGTATTGTGTGTGGTGGGTTTATGAAGGATGATTGAAGAGTGAAGAGTGAAGAGTGAAGAGTGAAGAGTGAAGAGTGAAGAGTAAAGATGTATTCGAGTGCTGGCTATACAGTACCACAGAATTGAATGCGTTTCCACATCTTTGGCTACCTGATCAACCATGGCAATATTCAATATTCAACATTCAATATTCGATATGCGATATGCGATATGCGAGAGAGGGTGGCTGGCGGGCTGAGGCTTTTGGCCAAGGTAGGCAAGGTAAGGAACTTCTTGGTGTTTGGACGGGTATCCTACTATCGCGCATTCAACCAAAAATAGAATAGACTTTCACCGAACTCTGATGAAGATGAGAGCATTGGATCTTTGAGCAAGAGGTTACTATTGATTGATGGATGAGATAGATCGATATATGAAAGAAGAAGAAGAAGAAGAAGAAGATCAAAATGATCAAAGGAGTAAAGCTTCTAGAAGAAACATGGAAGAGATGGAGAGATCTAGCGAGACCTACTCGTACACATACAACAACACATGCATGCACGCAATACGCACTTGAGTACATACATACATAGCCATGGTGAATCCGGATCATGGGGGAAGGGGGAAGGGGGAAGAAGGAAAAGGAAAAGGAATTAATCCAAGCTACCATGATTCCATTACTGCATCCTCAAGACCCCAGAGTGTCCGTATGATTTTCCCATGTTTTGACCTCGCCCGTATCAGCCAGCGCCAGCCACACTGCCACCGCACAGAATCCAAAGTGGAATTCAAACTAGCAGTACTCGTAAGTACTTTCCCCATTGAGTCACGCAGGTTACAATCTTCCGCATTTCAGTCACAGCAGCGACACTAGTGTGCCTCGGATAAGCGCTTTAGACATTATTAAAACTACTCTTGCTATACGCTTTGGAGATACATATCACTCGCCAATTGGGAAAGGAGGAAGGGAAGGGGAGGGAAGGGGAGGGAAGGGGAGAGGTAGAAAGGATAAAGGACGCTAACATCTACGATCCCATGGATCCGTCTCTGGTTGCACGCTGGTACCTGATAACGTAGACCACCTGGATCTTCAGGTACCACGAAACCACCATGCCATTCTTTCATTTCTTTCATTTCTTTCACTCTTACCCAGATAGGCAAGTAGGTAAGGTGGCAAAGCACATCAACAAGCACGAGGGTGAGATGAAGTAGAAAAGACTCATCATTACCTAATGGGGGCTGTTGGAAGGTTTGGTTGGAAGAAAAGAAGAAAGATTTATTATTTCTTTTATTATTATTATTGTTACTATTATTACTATTACTATTGCTATCATCACTGTTGCTGTTGCTGTTGCTGTTGTTGTGATTCTGTTTATTCATACCTCTCCCTTCCTTTCCCCTTGTCTTTCTTCCCTTTCCTTCCCTCCCTTCCCCTCCCCTCCCTTCCTTATATATTTTGAGTGAATATAAAGAGAAAGAAAGAACCTTCATATCAACAACTCAAACTTAACTTCATGGCCCTGCTATCATTCTTCCCCCTACATGAGATAAGATTAGCCAATTCATTATATTTATATCCATCCACCCCTTGCATCATCATCAATCATCTCCATCAATCATCTCCATCGCCATCTCATCATCGCCATCGCCATCGCCATCATCCATCATCCATCCCCCGCCCCCCTTGTTTAGCATGTATGTACTTTGTGGATATCTTCAAATAAGCGGCCGCATTAGCCTTCAGGCGTCTCATCTAATTGCTTCAAATAGTCTCACACCGTTGACCAATCCCACCAACCTAGGAAAGAAAATAAAAAGTCTTTATTCAATCCTCAATTCATTCGCCATCCTGCGTCTAGATCGCCCAATTCTGTTGTATCCACCCGCCCCTTGAGCCGCCTTTGAATTCACTCGATTCTCATTGAACCCAACAATCAAACCGTTCCTAGCCGGTGAGCCAGCCAGCCAGTCAGCCAGTACCCTTTTGTAATCGATACAATCACAATCAAGGACTCGCTCGCCAACAATACAAGAAGACGACACCTCCTTCCATCACATCCCATACCTATTATAGACATCTTCTCCCCCCTCCCCCCCCTCCAAAGTATCACCCTTCCAATACACAAATTGGTACTAGGTGTATGTTATACAAAGCTTTATCCATCAGGTACGTTTTTATCCCATATCCCATCAAATCCCATCATATCCTCCCTCCCTCCCATATCGTTGCAGATCTTTCAGTTCTTCATTCCTCAAACCCACATAAATTTCCTTATCGCTTCCCACCAAGATAAACGCACGCCTCCATTTCCCAGTGGCATGCATGAGGCTTGGCACGTTTTTGCTTCTCTTCCTGCCAACCTCGAGTTCTCTGGAGAACAGAAAAGTCCAAGATTCTGTCTCAAACGGAGAAATAAGCCTCGCTTTCAGGCTATGCGGAGATCCAGGTTGGGGCGAAATGGAATTGACTGATAAGCATCAGGAAATGCAAGTCATACTGTTCTGAGAATGAAGCGGTCAAGGAATCAAAGAGGTGCATGGTCAACATGACTGCCTGATCATCTTCCACCCATTGACGCCATCATGCCGCCTGTCTATAGATAGACATTTGATTCTCTCCCGTTTTTGCTTCTGAAGCTTCTATTCACTTTTTTCCCCCGCCTCTCTTCTTCTCTCTTGTCCCAGCAGTTTACGGCAAGAGGTCGTTCTGTACATCACAACCTCTAGTCACGATGGCTACGGTTCTTTCCCCTATAAGTACTGACTCAGCTGGTGCTTCTCAGCAGTTTCCCGCATACGACGAACAATCGTTTTTACACATAGAAAAAAAGATGGCTACTATAAGTAGTCCAACGACCCGTTCTCCCCACAAGTTGGTGGAGCAAGTTATCCGAACTCCTGGTCGACAACCTTCGCCACAACCCACACATTTCAACATTGCCCACAGGAATGGTAACGGCAATGGACACCGCGTCTTGCGCTCTGCAACGGTTGGATATGTTGCTCCGGAATTCAAAGGCAGGACAGAGCAAATGAGTAAAGGTTTGTCATCCCTGGACTTGATGACAGTTGAGCGCTAACTCCTTGAAGTGAGAGAACAGGTCAAGGCAATGAAATGGATACCCGGGGAACTCATTGATGCACAAATAGAGTGGTTCTACAATGAGCTTGGAATCGACGATGTCTACTTTCAGACCGAGAGCGTGGAAGCCGTCGTTAGTAACATCACTTCGCTCTACGCTGCAAAAGTTGCCGCGTTTGCTCGGGAGGATAAACGCCAAGAGATCAGATTAGACATGGAGTCTTCGGATCATGCCATATACATTGACACTAGCGAGCCTGGTACCAGTGCAATTGGTGGCCCACGATACGAGCACAGACTAGAGGCCAAATACTTGGATACATCCTCGAATCAGACGTTTCGCGTCGAAAGTTTCCGCTCCACTAGCAACCTGTCTAGCGGTGCTGCTCCGACAAAGTCATCGATACGTTGCTACTTCGTTTACCAGTGCCAGTTCGTCGACTCCAATCCATCAACTAGCGAAACTCGCCTCGAGGTCATCAGTGATCGAATGTTCCTTGCAAAGTCTACCAAGAACACGAAGCAAATTTACCAGGAGGTCATTGAGCTTGCAGTTGCTCGTACTGGGCCCGTCATTGAAGTCTTTGATATTGAAGACTCGATTGAGAAGAGATTGGTTGTCGCTTTCAGACGCAGGACTGCCCTGGGATTTTTTAGTGCTCTGAGTGACCTTTACCATTCATACGGCGTAACAAGCTCGAGAAAGTATGTGGAACAGTTCAGCAATGGTATCACCGTGATGAGTCTCTATCTCAAACCTGCAAGTAACCTGTCAAAGGAGTTCCCCACCCTTGAGCAATCCATCCATCAAATCACCAAGGAGATTTCCCTGCTTTATTGCATTCCACAGAACAAATTTCAGGCATTGTTCGCCAGTGGACGCCTAAGTCTCCAGGAGACAATCTATGGTCATTGTGTTTGGGTTTTTGTCCAGCACTTTCTCAATCGCCTGGGTTCTGAATACTCGTCATTGGTATCTGCCTTGGATTCGAACAACAGTTCTCACGCCGAGATTTTATCTACCATCAAACGCAGACTACGTACCGAGACGTTCACGTCCGATTATATCCTCGAGATCATCAGCAATCATCCAGAGCTTGTCCGTTCCTTGTACGCTGCATTTGCAAACGCGCATCTTACTCTCGGCCCTGGTTACAGTGAGGATTCGATTCCCCCTTCACCATCCGGAGAGGTTCTCAGTGACAAGGAGCTCAAAGCGTTGATCTCGCGGACTGTCAGTAATGAGCACGAAGAAATGGTCATGACTGCATTCCGCATCTTCAACACCTCGCTCCTGAAGACCAACTTCTATACGCCTACCAAGGTTGCTTTGAGTTTCCGTCTCGATCCTTCATTCCTGCCTGAAATCGAGTATCCACAACCATTGTATGGCATGTTCTTGGTCATTACATCCGAGTCACGCGGATTCCACCTTCGGTTTAGAGACATCGCCAGAGGGGGCATTCGTATTGTCAAATCTCGAAACCGTGAAGCATACTCCATCAATGCTCGATCAATGTTTGACGAGAATTATGGTCTGGCCAACACCCAACAACGTAAGAACAAAGATATTCCCGAAGGTGGGTCCAAAGGTGTTATTCTGCTAGACTCCAACCATCAAGACAAGGCCAGTGTAGCTTTCGAGAAATACATTGATAGCATCATGGATCTTCTCCTACCACCTACATCTCCCGGTATCAAGAACCCTATCGTTGATCTTTATGGCAAGGAAGAGATCCTTTTCATGGGTCCTGATGAGAACACCGCCGATCTTGTAAACTGGGCGACTGAGCACGCTCGCAAGCGAAATGCTCCGTGGTGGAAATCATTTTTCACTGGCAAGTCTCCAAAGTTAGGTGGTATTCCTCACGACAGCTATGGTATGACATCTCTGTCTGTCCGAGAATACGTCAAAGGCATCTATCGAAAGCTGGATCTTGATCCTAGCAAAGTTCGAAAGATGCAAACGGGTGGCCCGGATGGTGATCTAGGAAGCAATGAGATCTTGCTCAGCAACGAAACCTACACTTCAATTGTCGATGGCAGTGGCGTCTTGGTTGACCCGCAAGGCCTCAACATTGACGAGCTCAAGCGCTTGGCCACGAAGCGTGCCATGGTCTCGGAGTTCGATCTCTCCAAGCTATCAAGCGAAGGTTATCGTGTTCTTGTCGATGAAATAAATGTCACCCTACCCAACGGAGACAACATCAGCAATGGTACAACGTTCCGTAACACATTTCATCTCCGAGATACCGGCCTCACCGATGCCTTTGTCCCTTGCGGTGGCCGTCCAGCAGCTATTGACCTTTCCAGTGTCAACAAGCTTATCAAGGATGGAAAGTCGACGATTCCATATATCGTCGAAGGGGCTAATCTCTTCATCACCCAAGATGCCAAGCTACGATTGGAAGAGGCAGGGTGTATTCTTTTCAAGGATGCTTCTGCAAACAAGGGTGGTGTGACATCTTCATCTCTCGAAGTTCTTGCATCATTGAGTTTCGATGATGAGGGTTTCGTGGAGAACATGTGTGTGGGAAGCAATGGTCAAGCTCCGGAATTCTACGAGGAATATGTAAAACAAGTCCAGGAAACTATCAAGAGGAACGCCGAGCTCGAATTTGAGGCTATCTGGCGAGAGCATGAGCAGACAGGAATTCCCCGAAGCACGTTGAGTGACACGATCAGTGTGGCTATCACCAAGCTCGACGAAGAACTTCAAACTTCTGATTTGTGGAGAGATGCGAAGTTGCGAAAATCAGTCTTGCTCGATGCCTTGCCACAACTTTTGTTGACAAAAATCGGTCTCGAAACAATTATGCAGCGAGTAAGTTTATCAACCCGTATTCACGCGATCACTCATCTAATCTTAATAGGTACCTGAAAACTACCTCCGTGCCATCTTTGGTAGTTATCTTGCAAGTCGATTCGTATATGAAGTTGGCAGCTCGCCGGGTCAGTTCGCCTTCTTTGATTTCATGTCAAAGAGATTGGCCAATGTTCGACCTAGATCTCCCTCTTTGTAAGGAATGGGCCATAGAAATTTGGTGTTTGTGTGTATGAAGGGATTTGTTACATGGGAGGGGGTTATTTATGTGTTTGGCATGGGAACTTTGGTTGATGCATGAAAACGATCTGAAAGCGAGAACATTGATGGGATGCGTTACCTAGCATCGCACTCTCTCAGTTATTTCTCTTGGCTTGATGGGAGTTTGATTGGTAACGAGTGAATTGGGTTACGGAGGAAGTGAAATCAGATATGACTTTCTTTTTCGGGTTCTAGTGGCTGCAATTGCCATACTCGTACCTTTTGATAGGTAGACAACATCAAAGCAAGGTGAAGGCAAAGCGCCTTTCTGTCTTTCGATTGTTTCACTGGTGTGTGTAGGATTGGATATGTACAACCAATTATTGCTGTTGTTCAGTTTTCTTTTGCTCGTTGAATAATAGATTTGTTGTAATCACGTGTAGAGCTATACCTAGTTAGGTGTCTCCACCTTATATACTCAATAGAACATATATGTCACTTCTAGCATATTAGATAATATATATTATTATCATTATAATAGATTATAACTTCGTATTGTATATTCATTAAAGCAATTTAATTATTATCTTATTAATTAAAACGATATATACGCGTTTTTTCGAAAAAAACGATTACTTTTTTTTTCATTTCCGCTGGAAAAATTATATTTTTCATCATTTTCATTAAAATTTTCAATAAAAATCTTTTATTTTATTTATCCCTTTTCGATATAATTATATTAATCCTTTTTACATTTAAATAAAGCTTTATTATTTCTTTTATTAATAATAATTCAATTAATTATAAATACTTTTATTTTAATACTTTTATATATATAAATTGTTATAAAATCATATTTAACAACAAAAAACTATTTGTTTTTAAAACTTTAAAAGAATCTATAATAAAAAAAACTATTAAAGTTTATCAAAAAACAATGAAAATGATTTTATAAAGATCAATAATTGCTTCGAAAAAGGAATTTGAAATAATATTAATATTTTACAAAAAAAAAATATTATAATTATTATACATATAAAGCTTTTTATAATTCATTATAATATAATAAAAAAGAATTAAATACTTTTGAATTTCATCGATATATAAAAAACATTATCAATTTATAATCGAACTCTCGATGTTTTTTATATAGTGCATATAATAAAATCTTTTTTAAAAAATAAATTTAATTATAAAAATAAAACTATTCGAGTTTTATTTATTTATTTATTTATTTATTATATTTAACGTTTATATAAGTTAATTAAACTTTTAATCTTTCGAGAGATATTAGAGATAAATGATATACTAATGAATTAGAGATTCAAAAGTTTATCACTTAAGTATATATTATATAATATCGCTAAGTTAAAGTATTGAAACTACTTTTTTTTAATAATCTTTTACAATTTTAGTTTTATTAAATAATCTTTTTTTATTGTTTAAAAAAGCGTTTTGTATTTAAAAAGTTAATTTTTGTTTATTATATTTAAAGAAAGTAAATATTAAATTATATAATAATTACATTAGTAAAGAATATTAAAAAAGTAATTATTATATTAAAATATAACATTTATATTATTATATAAAGTATTATATTGCGTTTTATAAGTTGCGTTTTAAATTAAATTTCGAGATAAAGCGAAAAGAAAAAAGAAAGAGATAAAAAGGAATAAAAAATAAAAAATAAAAAATAAAAAAAGAGAAAAAAAAGAATTAAATATAACGTTAAATTAATCGTTGTTTAAAATACTATTAAACTTTCGATTACAAAACGTAAAGTATTATATTGTTATAATAAAGTATTCGAATTTTTGTAAAAGAATAAAAAGCTATTATATATAATTATATTCTTTTAAAACAATTATTAATAAATAAATAAGTTTTAACGATTATAAATAAAACCTTTTAATTAAAATTTTATAAAAAACAAAATATTTTAAAGTTTTTGTTTTATTATAGAAATAAAAAGTTTTTATATTTTTATAATTAAAATGTTTATAATATATTTCGAAATTGTTATATTTGAATTGTAACATTAATAATCAATGTAAAGTTAATTTAAAAAGTTTCAATTTTATAAGTTTCTTTAAAATGTAACAAAATTGTTATTTGTAATATCTTTTGAAAAGTATTATTTCGTTTTTATATTATTATTTATTTATAATATTATAAATAAAGCTTTATATTATCGATTTTATATTATTAATTGTAAAGCTTAAAAACATAAAAAAGTGAGCAATTGAAATTTTTGAAAATAAAACCCAATTCGCATTAGATTATCATTAGAATATTCTTCGAATTCTCTTTGTAAAGTTAGTTCATCTAGAATTGAAATAGCGATCTCGTTAATATTAAATCTCGATTTTTGTTAAACTATTATAAAAGAAAAGAAAATAAAAGATGAAAACAATAATAAAAAAAGAATGATCTTTTAAAAGAGAACAATACAATAAGAGAGGAGTAAAGGCTAGGGTCAACTAGAATGGTTATTGATAACGAAAAAGGGAAGGATAATCAAGATGAATAATCTAGATTTTAATGAATATATATATAATTAAGAAAAAGGATAATAAAATTCAATAAACAAAATATAATATGATAATTTAAAATAGAAAATAAAAGAAGTATGAATACTTTTTATAAAAGGCGAAGTTATATAAAGATATTGAATTCGAATGATTAAAACTATTTTGTAATCTTATATTTCTTTTTACTTTATTTATTGATCGATTTCGATTAATTAAAAACAAAAAACAAAAACAAAACTATAAAAACAAATTTCATTAAATCCATATACTAATAAATAAGCTAATATATTTATTTCGTTATATTAATAAAATGCTTTAATAAAATCCATCAATTTAATATTCTTCAATATCGATTGTTATACTTTACAAATTTCGCAAAGTATCTTTTTGCGAATCCATTGCATTTCGATTTTATTACTTCGATTTTAAATACTTTAAAAATCTATAATTATTTGCTTTATATAGCAAACAATTTTTTTAATATATAAGATAGTTTTGATTTGTAAACGAATCGTTATAATGATTTTTTTTTTCTTAATATATTATCTTTTCTTCGAAGGTTTTAAATCTTTATTATTTTCAAAGGATTTGTTTTAAGAACTATAAATATTAAAGTTTAAAGAATACAAATAATTAAACTTTAAACTATTGAAAATGAAATAGAAAAAAGCAACAAACTCTTCATTTATAAAAAATTTAATATTTTGTTTTAATATATAAGTTATTATTAAATAATTAAAAAATAAATATTTTATATATATTTTCTTTTATTTTTTTATTTTTTAAAAGTTTTTGCAAAAAAAGCTAAAATATTCTTTTTCAACTTTTTGTATTACAAATCGAATTACTTTTTTGGTTTCTTCAATAATTTCAAAACGTTGTTTTTCATCAACAAATTATTCTAAAATAAAATTCTTACAAATGTTTATTTAACAAAATACGCAATAAATATATAAATATTCATTAGAAAATTAAATATTACAAATTTTCCTTTTTTTGATATATTTTTATTAAAGATTGATACTAAGTTATAATATAATTTGAATATCGTTAAATATAATATACCATTTTCGAAAAAAAAAACAAAAGTTAATCATTTTCGTTATACTTTATAATTGTATAAAGAACTATAAAAGCATATAAAAGTTTAATATTTTTAACAATTATATTAATCTTAATAATTGCTTTTGGAATCAATATATTTATTGGATTTGTAATAATTTTCCAATTCAACTTTGTATTCTTTTTTATAACTTTATAATCCTTGAAATTAGTTTTCAATAACAATGATTATTATTCTTCAATATTAAATAATAAAACTTTAAAGAAAACTTTGATTAATTTAATCAATTAAAAAGTATTAACTTTCTTTATCAAAATAAAAAAGAAATAAACTCGATTTTCGATTTTACAATTATTATAAAAAACAAAGAATATAGTTACGCTATACAAATTGCGCTTTTTCTTTGAGCCAAAAATATCCAAAGTATTATTATATACAAACAAATAACTAAAATTTCTAATTAAAATATACTTTATTTTTAAAAAAGGAATTATTAATAAATAATATTCTTTATTAAATCTTTGTAAAACCATTTTTCGTTAAAGATTTAAATCAATATATATAATTTGTTATATTAAAGAAAAGTAAATTATATATAAAAAACTATAATTTTTTCTTTTTCAATAATAATGATATTAATATATCTTAATCAAAAATCGAATATTATTCTTAATCGAAATGTTAAGAATATTTGGTATCGAAATCGAAATCCAAGCAAGTTTTGTTAAAAGCGATTTTATATGAATATTTAAACGCAAAAAGGAATCTATTTCATTAAAAAAAAGCTTTTGAAAAGTTAATAAATTAAAAGTTTATTGATATTAAGCTTTTTTCGCAATAATATAAAATTTAAACTAATTATAAAACTTTTTAGAAATATACATTTTATCAATTTCGTTTTTTTTTATATAAACTTTTATTAATTTATTATTAAGCTTTTTTATTTTATAATAAATAGTTTTTAAACCAAAAATATTTATTAATTGTTAAATATAATATAAATATATATTTAACAAACAACAAATAATCAATTCAATTATTTGATATTATTTGATTCGTTTAGCGATATATTCTTTTAACAAAGTTTGAAACTATATAAAATTATTATCGATAATTATAAAAATATATTTGTGTATTTTAAAGATAATATATTTATTGATTTTTTGATATATAATAATATGATTATTAAATTTAATAAAAAATCGATAATAAATTACTATAATGTTTATTAAGTTTGCTTTATAATCAATTTTTTTGATTAGAATATTAATATTCAAATATTCTTAAACCATTACATTATACTTTGCTAATTCAATAAGAATATCTAAATTCATATTTTCAATCTCGAATATAAATATAGATCGAAAAAGCGTTTTCAATCGATATTGTTCATTATTAATATCTAATAAACTATACTTATTATAAAAAAGATTCAAATCTTTAATTTCTTTGTTAATCTATTTTTTTTTATTTTTTTTTAATACAATTAAAATAATTTTTTTAACTTTAAAAGATATAATTTATCAATTAATACAATATTTTCGTTTTTGTACTTTTGATAACTAACGTATTAATTTACTATTAATGTTATCGATAGTATCGTTAAATTCGAAAATCCTAACAATAGTATATAAATCTTCAATAAACCGAGAACTTTATTTGAAGATAAGCGATAAAATCAAAGGTTTGCTAATAGGAAATCTTGTTCAATAATCTATAATATTATTCAAATATTTTTTATGTTTATATTAAGCATTCTTTATTTTTTTGATAGCAATAATATTGTTTTTCAAATATTCTTTTTAAGAAATATCAATAGTAAATTATATCTTATCTTGAACTATATTGATTATAAAATTATCTATAACTTTCTCAAATTTATATTGCAAAATCAATACAAAATAATTAAAGGAAATGTATATATTATATTGCAATTCAATAAATCGATTTTTGCATTATTTCAAAATTTGCGATAGATAATTAAAAAATTTTATATATTATATTTCAATAACGATTAAAAGGATTGCAAATTGTTGATTAATATTATTATATTTAATCTTTTTAATTAATAAAGATTTTAGCTTATTTATTATAAAAAATAAAAAGTATAACAAAAATAAACAACTATAATATTAAAAGCAAAAGAATATAAAAGATCTAATATAAAAGCGTAAAGAATTCTGTAAAGAAAATGAGATTTATAAATATAAAAGAAACTAAAAAATCAATAAATTAATAAAAAAAATAATGGTTTGAAAACAAAAGAATTAGTATTGAAAGTTAAATAATTATAAAGTTATTAATATAAAAAGATAGAAAGATCGAAATATAATATATAGAAAAGTTGTTATTATTAAAAGAAAGGATTGAAATAAAGAAAAGAAAAAAGTATTAATATAACAAAAAAATAAAACAAACAAAAGCAATATATAATATAAACAATTAATAAAGGAAAATAAAAGATTTAATATAAATAAAAAAAAGTGGAAATCATTTTATTAATAAAGTAATTGCTTTATTTATTAATGAATAAGATTGTTTTTAATAATAAATAACTTATTTATTTAAAATAAAATAATAGATTATAAATAGTTTCGAATAACAACTTCAAAGGATTTGATCAATTTATTAAACAATAATTTCGAAGATCTTATTAATCTATTAAACAACAATATAAACTAATATTTTTAATAAAGTTAAATTTTAAAATTGAGATTCTATATCAAATTCGAAAAGTTCAAAATCTTATTTATATAGATTTTGATTTGCAAAAAGAAATTTCGATAGCTAAATTAAATTAACAAAGTAATTAACTTTTTCTAAATATTGGATTTTCGTTTGTTAATTAATTTGTATTTTTCAAAGTTTATTTAATAAGTTTTTCAAACAAAAGAACTAAAGCTTTCAAAAGATTTTTAATTTCTAAATCGTTATTTTCAATTTCGTTCAATTTTATCGAAATAGTTATATTGTTATATTGAATAAACTTTTTAAATTTATTATTTGTATAAATTCTATATCAACAAATCCTATTAAATTTTTTAAAATATAAATATCTTTATTTATATTTGCTTTTGTTATTTAATAAAATTCAAACCATTAATATACAAATTTTTGCTTTTTTGATATATTAATTTTGTTTAATAGATTATTATACAAAACTATATCGTTTTATTTAATATTTTTTTCTATTATATTATAATCTTTATTAAAACGTTTTTTTCTATCGAATTGATAATGCTTTTTATACAATACAACTTTTCGAATATTCTTATTCTTTATTTCAAATTAGCGTATACAAATAATCAATAAATTGGATTTTGTTTTTACAATATTCTAATCTAAAACTTTTCATATATAGTATTTAGCTTCGATTAATAAAACAAAATGCTAGCTATAGATTATATAAAAAGAAACAAAATTAGTAAATTTATAAATAATAACCTTATCAATCATCAAAATAACATTTAAATATTGAAATCATTTTCTTTTCTTTTTCGTTGTTTTAATTAAACCATTCTTTAATAATTAATATTTATGCTTTATTATTTCGTTTGTTTTCGAGTTGTATATTAAAATCTAAACCCTATTGATTTTATACTTTGCTACAAAATATTCTATATAATCTTTGTTTTTAAACTTTTTATCTATAACAATTTTTCCAAATATATTATATCAACAAATAATATTTTAAAAAAACAATATAATATTTTTCAAATTAATAATATATAAAAGCTTTGCTTCGATTTATTCAAAAAAATTATTATATAAAATCATCAAATATTTATAATCGTTATTAATAAGCATATAAATAATATTTAAACCACATTTGGCTCAATATATATTAATTTAAATCGAATATAACAGTTTTTTTTTTAAAATTTGATTTACGAAATTAATAATTAAAACAAACTTTAACAAATACTTTAACTTTTTAAAACATATTTGTTTAATAATATAATTAATAAATCTTATTGAATATACTTTCCATTTTTTTATGATTATATATATTATATAAATAAAAAATTAATTCTAAATATTCATTTTTGTTATTAATGATTTGTTAATAAAATACATTCTTTAATCTATTTTTAAACAAACATTTATTCTATATATTAAAATCCAAAGCTTTTTTTTTAAACTTTTCAAAGTTTAATATTATTATATTTATAAGTTTTTGTAAAGTTAACAAATAAAATGCGATTTTCTAACTATTTTTCGAATATTTGTTATATAATATAATACTTTGCGGATTTACAAAGTTTCGCGAATTATTTATTACTATAATATTATTCAACTTTTCGGCGATTTAATCATTAATATTCATTTTATTTTCAAAAAGATTAAAAAAACTTCAAAATCGTTTTAATAATCTATTGATAACAATATAAAATGCTTTTTTAATATATCGAACTTGAAAATTGAATAATTGAATTCAAACAATTCATTTTATAACCAAAGCTTTAAGTAAATCAAAAGTAATACAATTAAATTGTATAAGCAAAACTTTAATATTAATTTCAAAAATGAAATATATATTGTAAAGATTAAATCTAAACTTTTACAAAGCTTTTAAAATATTATAATACTCTTTTTTAATTGCATTGTAATTCCTTTTAATAATATTCTATATTTCATTTTTAAAACGAACTATTATTCTTTTTCTATTAAATATTTGATTCAAATAATTGCTTTATTCTTTCAAATTAATATTAATATTACAAACAATTTCATTAATCTTTTTTGAATCATTATATTGTAAAAGTATAAAAACAAAAATATAAGTTAAAGTATACTTTAAAGAATCTATAGCAAATTGCTTTAGCTTTATTTAAACAAACTCAATATCTTTCTTTAATAATTGATATAAAGGATTTGCTTTTTTAACGAAATTCTTTATTCAAATTCGAAAGAAAATATAAACTTTAAAAAACATTTAAATATTATACTTATTGAATAGTATAAACCAATCAATAATCTTTTAAATCTTTATATTTGTAAAAGTTTATTTATTAATATTATAAATGTAATCAATAATCTGAATTCTATTTATATACTATTTTAATTTAACTTTAACTAAACAACCCGCTTTCTTTAATCGTTTAAACGTTTTATCGATAAATTGAATATATTTAAAAACGAAACGTTTAATTTCATTTTCGATTTTTTTTATATTATAATTACTTTATTGCGTAATTATAATTGTTTAAAATAACTTAAGATCGAATTATATATTAAAGATGGTTTATAAATGATCTAGAAAATAAATCGATACTATTTCAAATTGATCTTCGATTTGATTAAGATATTTTATTCGATTTCAAGATATCTTATTTTATCCTAAAACGTTTTGAGATATTTTGAAATATCTTATTTTATCTTAATCGAGATCAAATTGATTCAATTTACTTTTAGATCGTTTAAAGCCAATATATAGATAGTATTATTATTATTTCGATGCAATAACTTTTTAATTATTTTGAAGATTCGAGATATTCAAAAACTTAAGATTATTTCAAGATTATTCAAAACGATTATAAACTATTTTATCATTATTATAAGCTATTTCATTATTATTTCAAAATAATATTAATATTAATAATAATTCAATAGTATTAATACTAATTATAATAATTATATATAATCTAATTGATATGCTTTTATATAAATAAAATATTTTGTATTACATTTTCAATCCTATATTTATTTTTATTTTTGTATTTGCGATTGCGATTGCGATTGCAATTACAATTGCAATTATAATAACTCTGTTTTATCTTTATATTCGTTATTATCAACTTTGTAACTATGCTCCCCGTAATTATATTCTTTGTAATCACTTTCTTTATAACTATTTTCCTTATAATTACTTTCCTTATAATCATCTTTTTTGTAATTATTTTTCTTATAACTATTTTCCCTATAATTATCTTTCTTATAACCATCTTCTTTGTAATCATTTTTTTTGTAATTATTTTCTTTATTATATAAATTGCTTTTGTTTATATTATTGTTATTGTTATTGTTTTTATCATCGTTTTCATTATTATTATTCTTATCGCTATTATTTTCATTGTTATTATTATTTTATAAACCATTTATAAAAGTTTTAATAATATATTCTCGATTATAATAAAATATAAACAAATTATATATTAATAGTTTGTAATTCATTTTTATAATTGATAATATAAAATAAAGATCGAATATATTTGTATTATTGATAATATTTATAATAAAAAACAAATATCGTTTTTGATTGAATTTTACTATTGCAAATTGATATAATTAATATAATATATTATTTCGAATACAATAAAAATCGTTGATATTGTATATTATTTGTTTTTTATTCGAAATAAAAGAAACTTATTAATACTATTATATTTTTTTTTGTTAATTAAATTGAATAATGTTTTTTATATTATAATTTAAAATGTTTTCAATTTGTCGATATTATAGGTTATTAATGTTTAATAGAACGAATAGTAGTTATAAGTATTTCGAAGATCTTTCGAGGGATAAAAGGTTATTTTGTAGAAGCTTTTTCTACTTTTTTCTTATAAAACATCTATTATTGTATATATTATAGACAAATCGCATGGTTAGCGTAGCTATAGCTATAGATAGATCAAATCGATTATGAATTACTATTGTTATTATAATTTGAATAATTAATAATAATATATAATTAAATTTAATTCTTTTATTTACTTTTATTAAAGCTTTAAATAAACTTGATTCGAAATAAATAATTAAATAATAATATAAATAATTTTAAGAATTTTGATGAAAATTGAAAACCATATTTAATTATATTCTATACTAAATCATTATACTTTTTCAAATTTGTAAATATATTTTTATAATATTTATCATCAACAATTGTTAACTTTTTATTATTTTTAATATTTTGATTATAATTTCATTTTATAAGTAATACAAAATTATAAATAAACTTAAAATAATAATTCTTAATCAACTTTATTGGTTTAGCAAATTCAAGGAAATTATATGTTTACGCTTTTATAAAACCAAAATGTAACGATTATAATACAATGTTTTTAATAAAGAGATATATTATAAGATTTAAAAGTAATATTGTATCAATTCAAACTTTCTATTTTTTAAAGTTCAAATTAGCTTTTATATAATAATAAATAAATATTTAATATTAAATATCTATAGTTTTGTTTATTGTTAAATATATTGTAATTTATAATATATTTATACTTTAATATATTGTTTAATAAATATAAGTTCATATATATATTTAGCAAATTTAATAACTTTTGCTATTTGTTTAATAACTTTGCTTTTTATTGCTTCGATATAATATCTTAAATAATCATCTTTATATTACTTTTTATTGATAATTCTTTATATTTTGAAACATTATTATTCTTTATTTAATTATTAATTTCTTGATTAACTATATTATCTATATTTGAAAAATCTGGTTATATATTTTCGTTATTATTGATATTTTAATTATTTGTTATTTAATTATTTATTATTAATATTATATTTATTAACGTTTTATATATAATTCGGGATATATATAATATCTTTTTTTTTTTAAAATAAGTTTATTTAAACGATTACAAAGTTTTAAAAGTATATAAACTATATATTAAAAACATTTTATTAATACTTTTATAAATGCAAACTTTTAAATATTTGTAAACAATATTTATATAAAACTTATTTTATATCAAATTAAACGATTACAATATTGTAATATTAAAAATATCAAAACTAATATTTTATTAATTTCAAATAATCACTACAAAAACAAATATATTAGATTTTGAATTCGCAATTAATTTAATGAAAAAACAAACATTTATAAATATTTAATAAATATTATTCTTCTAAGTTTCGTTAATATATTGTTATATAATAATCTTATTAATACTAAATCAATCTTATATCATTTCGAATATAACATATTATATTTATATCCCAATATCAAATCCAAATATAATGCAAATTTCGATATAATAAAAGCTTTTTTTTGTATACCAAATTCCTAGAAATATCTTTTGTATTCATTATTCGCTTATATATTAAATCCTATTTAATAAATATATATAATATTGTAATAATAACGATTATTCATTATAATATTGTAATTCAAATCAATTTTTTTTTTCAGTAATAAAGCAAATTTAATAATTTCGATTAATATTATATTTTATAAATTTAAAATTATCTATTATTTATAGTATATTTGCTATTAAAACAATAAAATACGCTTTAATATTTGTATTATATCTTTTAATCTTTATTATTATACTTTAATTCAAAGTTTTTATATCAAGCTTCAAATTGTTAATAATATCTTTTATATTAATATTATGAAAACTCAAAATCTAAATAAACAAATTGTTAAATATTCTTTTATTTTTGTAATCGAAGTATATTAATATAATATAAAATGCTTTCAAAACGCAATATATATTTTTATATATTCCGAAATCGTTTATAAATAAAATAATTGGAAATGATAATATTTGCTTTTTATTAGTATTTATAAATTATTTAATATTCTTTTAATTGTAATATTCCATTTCGATATCTCTTCGAATTGAAATTATAAATCATATAGATTTTGTTGTTTTTGTTTGTAAATTAATTATTTGTTTTATAAAATATTATTTATTTGAATTAATCAAATCATTTTTTTCTTTTATATTAGAATTATAATTCTATTGCATATTAATATCTACTTAATATCGAATCATATTTGAATCAATTTTCAATACTTTATTCACAAATAAAAACTCTTTATATAATATTTGTATATTTTCAATCTCCATATTTAAATCTTTAATTATTATTATTGATTATATAATCAATAAAATATCGCTTATAATAACTTTCTATAAGTTTAAACTTTTGTATTTTTAATTAATAAAGATTATTCGTTCTTTAATTCAGTTTAATATTAATTAATGAAACTTAACAATATCTTCAAATAATATAATATCCTTTGTAATATTTTATACAAAATCTTTAAAAATAGATATAGTAAATAAGCTTCAAATTTTAAACTTTTAAAATTTCTCAAAGTTATCAATATAATATACTATATCGAAATACATTTTGTTTTTCAATTCTAAAGCGTTTAATATCCAAATAATCAAATTAATTGAATTATATTAATAATATTATGTTTTTTATACAATACGAATATAATTCGTTTTCTTTTTATTAGTTTTTTTGCTATTAAATAAAATTGTTTGCTTTTTAAATATTACAATAATAATCTTTTTTATTAATTGTAGTAATGAAAGTTTTCTTTATATTGTTTTTTTAAAAATATCTAATTGTAAAAGTAATTTAAAATTAATATTTTTGTATTTATTAATTTGTTGAATTATTTGTTATTTTATTATTTAAACCTTTTGCAATTATTTATAATTCTTTCTAGAAATTAAAGTATATTTAAATTATAATCCGAAAACTAAATGGAAAAAGGATAATATATCTTTATTACTAAGATTATATCTAAATTTAATATTTGTTTCAATAAATAATATAGAATTAAATAGAATAAAACTAAATGAAGCTTTATTTGGCTTTAATAATATTGAATTGATTATTATATACAAATTATAAACTTTATTTCTGGATTGAAATTTGAATTCAGATTCGGATTCAAATTCGTTATTTTTGTTATTATTTATTAATAAATCGAAGTTATATATTTTGTTAAATGTTATTATTATATTGTTTATTATATTCATTGTATTTTATAATTGCAACAATATATTAGTATATTTTGTTAAACTAATAAAGATATATTAATAAAGTTAACTTGGTTATAAAGTTTACAATATTTATCAATTTTTGAATTTTCATTATTCGATAATTCTTATCTGAATAAACTTAATTCAATATCTAATTGTATAAATACATTATTATTTTCTATATTATAATAAATATCGAATAATAATAGTATTGAAAGAAATATAGGAATAGGAAATAAAGTGAAAATAAACGTTATAAATCTTAAAGATAAAAACAAAAAAGAACGATTAATAATAGTAACGATAAATTTAGTAATAAATGTTTATTAAATAAATAAACGATTTATAATTTTGCGTTATAATATATTGATTAATATAATGATATTGTTATATTAATTATTGTATATATATTATTTCGAAATTATCAAAATACTAGTATATAGAATATTAATAATATTTATACTAATTATAAAAAGAAAGAACGATTATTAATACAATTTATAATTTAATTAATAAATAATTATTAATACTAATAATTATTTATATAAAATTGATTAAAAACTGTAGTATTATTAAATACTATTACTAATACTATAAACAAGAAAAGTAATAACAAAAGAAAAGAAATTAAAAGAATATAATATAATAGTAATATATTATTACAAATATTACTAATATATAAATACAAAAGAAAGTTTTTAAATATAAATATTTATACAATAATAATAATATAGGAATATAACAAACAAAAGAAAAAAAATATATATATTTGTAATAATAATAATATAGGAATATAATAAACAAAAAAAAAATATAGTTTTGTAATAATAATAGTATAAGAATATAATAAACAAAAAAAATGATCTTTTTGATTATAATAATAAGATAATAAAATTAAAAATTTGAATTCGCCAAATTATTTTCTTTTTTTATCTTTATCTTCATTTTCCTTTTCTTTTTCTTCTTTCTCTTTCTCTTCATTTTTATCTTTATCTTCATCTTTCTCTTTATCTTCATTTTTATCTTCATCGCTTTTTTCCTCATTATTTGGTTTAATCTCTTTCAAATCATTTAATATTTTTATATTAACGATTTCTTTTATATTGTAATTATTCTTATTCATTATTACATTTTCTTTATATAATATTTAAAGGATTGAAAAAATAAGCTTTGATAATATTAATAATATAAGATTAAGATTCTTTAATCGATTATTAAAGTTTTTGATTAATTGTTCTTTATAAAGATACTATATTGCAATTTTATATTATATTATCATTAATTCATTATTTTTGTAATTGATATTTTATTAAATATTGATTAATATTTTAATTATTGCTTTAAATAAAGCTTTTACCAAATTGGCTTGGATTTGTTGGTTTTAAAAAGAGTTGATGATAAAAAACTCGAAGTTTTTAATATTAAAAGCTTAATCTATATAACAAATACAATTCAATATTTGTTTCTCATTATCTTTATTAAAAAGCGCATTGAATATTATAGAATAATAATAATATATTTATTAATTATATTTAGTTAAACTAATATAAAAACCTTTAATAAAACATTTTGTATTTTAAAGATTACAAAAATCAATAACTAATTTGTTTCTTTTATTTATAATTAACTCTAATATATAATATATTATAATAATATCGATTGTTTCTAATATAATACTCAAAAATAATTAAATAACTAATAATAAATATCAAATAATGATTTTTTTATTATAGATAATGGTTTATTCGATTATTATTTTCAATAATACTTGCAATTTTGAAAAGCTATAGCAAATTATTGTTAATTGTTTTAAAATATTTGTTTTGTTCGAAAAATTGAAAGAATTAATACTTATAGTTATAGCAATTTAAAAATGTTTGATTAAAATATAAAAAAAGTATATTAAACTTTTTCATATAAATATATTATTAGATTTAAATAAATGCTTTATATAATAAAATTTAATCCATATAAATAATAAAATAAAACGTTGATTATACTTTCGATTTTAAATAACGTTATTTATTAATAATATAATTATCAATTTGCGATTAAATGCAATAGCAAAATCATTGTATTATAAACTCTTTTTTTCATTGAAAATATATATAATACAATATATATAATAGTTAGCGATATATATAACAATCTTTTATTAAGGAAATTGAAAATTAAGTAATATATATATACATTTAATCATTACTTTGAATTATATTTTGATTAAATAAACTTTAATTAAATTTAAATCTTTTTTGTTATTTATAATTTATTTTTTAATTGTTTTAATAATGAAATATAAAGCAATAGTAGAATATATATTAAAAAGCTTATAAAGATTTATTATTAAATCTATATTTTATTTTGCAAAATTCTTAATAGTTTATATATTATTATTTGTTTTCATTAACTTTATATAGTTAACGAAATCTTCGATACGATTGAAAAAAATAGTAGTTATTATTATTAATATAAATCGTGATTTTAATTATATAATAATCTTATACAATATAGTATCGATAGTTTCGAGAGGACCTCGGGAGCGTGCCGGAAGCTTATCGCGGGCTCTGTTTTTCTTGAAGAGTATCGTGATAAAATCGTAATGAGATTTGATAGCTAATTTGAGGGAATAGAAGAAGGATTTATTGATTCAAAAGTAAAGCGGATCTTTGATTATATAGTTTTTGAAAAAAAAAAAAAAAAGTGTTAAACAAAAGATTATTTAATGAAAATAAAGCTATTTATCGAAAAACGTAAATAAAAAGTAAAAGAATAAATAGTAAAATAGTAAATAAATATATTTTTATAAAAGAACTTTTATAAAAAGTATAAAGAATATAAAAAGAGTATAAAAAGAGAGAGATTTATTTTCAAATCTAAATTGAAAGAAGAAAGTATACTTTTTGATTTATAATGATTATACAATTCGATATATTAATTTTAATTAACAAAGCAAAATAAAATATTTTCAATTTGTTAATATTATAAATTATTAGTATTTAATAGAACGAATAATAGCTATAAGCATTTTAAAGATCTTTCGAGAAATAAAAGATTGTTTTGTAAAAGTTTTTTCTATTTTTTCTTTATAAAATATCTATTATTGTATATATCATAAGCAAATTGTATAATCAATATAGCTATAGCTATAGATAGATTAAATCGATTATAAATTACTACTACTATTATAGTATCGATATTTTTTAGAATATAAACTTTATTAATAGTTACGAATTCGAACAATTCATTAAAGTTATAAACCTATTTTAAATTGTTTATATTCAATATTATATTAACTTAAATTATTATATAAAATTGTTTGTTTATTCGATAACTTTTTAAAGCCGAAAGATTATAATATATATATAATATAATAATAATATAATAATTATTATTATATAAAAGTTTTTTTTTGTTTTATTGAAAATTTTATATATTCGAGTTAATTTTCTTTATATTTTTCGATAATATTCATTTATAGATTAATATTCATTATTATAAGATATAAATATAATAAAATCCTTTATAATAAAATTAATCTTTAATGTTTATTATTCGATCAATTTAAATAATACGATTAATATCTTTAATATTATTGAAGGCGAATTGATTGGTTCTTTGAGTACTTGATATAAGTTTTCATTGAAATCCAAAAATGAATTTTCATTATTTGGTTTTTTTATTGGTTTTTAGTTTTTATTTTATTGCTTTAAAATATTATATTATTGAAGTAAACAATTATATTTCATAAATTTTTGGTTTTGTTGATTTTGTATCTAGAATAATATTAATATTTTATTTGTATAAAGTTAATACAAATAATAATTAATTCAAATCCAGAATCTAATGATTTTTAAAGTTTTATTTAATCTAATTGTATTGGCTAATAAATATATTTTAATAAAAAGGTTATATAATATATATATGATTTATTGGATTTTGATAATTTGCTAATTTTCGAATTTAAATATAGGCTTATTAGTTAAGAAACAAAAATGTTCAAAGTTAAAATCGAAAAATGTATAATTTGCTATATAATTCATAAATTAATATTTAAAGTTATTCAATAAAGTCTTCAATTTAATTATATTATTAATAGTTTTCAAAAACAAAATAATAAAGTTAAAGAAATTTTATTTATTTGTTAAAACCTTAATTTCTTAATTATATAAAGCATTTTTTGCATTTATATCTTTTGTATTTATATTAATGTTTTTAACAATATTAAATATAAGCTTTTCTAATATTAATTTATTATTGAAATACTTAAATATAATTTAAATAATTAAATATTAATCAAATTGTAATATAATATCGAAAAAGTTGTTTAAATTTTTAATGGTTTTTAAACAAACGAATTTATTTGTAAATTTAAATATATTATATTTTTTAGATTCCATTTCGACATTTTCCAATATTTAAAAAAAACTAAATCCTAAAGTTTAATCAAAAGATTTTGCGATATTCTTTGTAAATTGAATAACGTTTTTTATAGATTTAATAGATATTATTATATCTAATAAATTTAACAATGTATTTTAACTAAATCTTAATGCTTTTTATAGTATAAAATATAAATTGTTTATTTCAATTTTGAAAATATTATCGAAAATATTAATTTTTGGTTTAAAAAATAATACTTTTTTAATATTTATATTATTGTTTATATTACAACGCTTTTTGATCAATATAATAATATAATTAATATTTACTATAGTTTTTATTATATATATTTATAAACGAACTTTCTTTTCGATAATTGTTATTTGTTTATTTAGAAAAATTTCGTTATATACAATAGAATTTATATAATATAACTTATATAAACAAAAAGTATAATAATTAATATCCTTTTAATCTAATTTATTCAAATAAATATTAGAATATTTTATATTATTATAAATTTCATTTTATATAATAATATTTTGTATAGATTTAAAGGTTGGTTTTTTGCTTTTTAATATATTTAATATACAAAATAAAATTATTTATTAATATAGCTTTTTAAAATAAAAACAAAATTTATTTGATTTAAAAAATTCCGATATTATATTGATAATAATTAAGCTTAAATATAAAATTATCTTTAATAAGCTTTATAAAGCTTTAGATTTTATAATAATATTGAACAATTTATTTATATTTATAATATTCTTTTTGTTAAATAAAAATGTTTCTAGAAACGATTTAATATATTTTTTTGTAAAAATACGTTAAATACTAATTAATAAAGTTATATTTATCAATTTTTATATAAATTAGTTTTGTTTAAATCAATTTTATCTATAAATAGATCTTATTTGAATAAGCTATTTTATATTTAATTTGATGATATTAAACTAATACAAATTAATAACGAATAAAAAAGAAATAGAAAAAGGAATAAAAAAAGAAGTAAAGAGAATATTTAAAAAAAGTATATAGTATATAAAAGGAGTAAAAAGTATATAAAGAGAGTAGAAAAAAGTATATAAAAAGAGTATATAAAAAGAGTATATAAGAAGAATATATAAGAAGAGTATATAAAAAGAGTATATAAAAAGAGTATATAAGAAGAATATATAAGAAGAGTATATAAAAAGAGTATATAAAAAGAGTATATAAAAAGTAAGAAAAGGTTATTATTTTTAAAAAAGATAAAAGAAGAAAACAAAAGAAATAATATATTATCAATAATATAATATAGTATAAAAAGAAATTGAAAATGAAGCTTTTGAAAATAAAACTTTTGATAATATATAAATATTATTAATAGCTTTATACCCCGTATTAATAAATTTAAATTAATATTAAAATCCAAGCTTTAATATACTATTAAAGTATTTTATATTAAATAAACAATATTAAATATAATTAATTATTATATAAATTGAATTAAATTAAATAAACTAATAGTATTATAAGCTTAATTTAATTTTTGAGTATATTTAAAAAAAAATAAATAAATAGATAAATATTAATAATAGCTTGAATATTATATAAGTTTACAAACTTATATTTTTTATTATTTTTATCTTTATTATTAATCGATAATGCTTTAAACCATTTTTATCAAATCGCTTTAAAAATAATAAATGCTATAACTTTTTCTTAATTATTATAATTTTCTTAATTATATATAATTTTAATTATACTTAAATATACAATATAATCGATTAATAAATGTATTGTAATTGAATAATATAATCTGTTTTTATTTAGTTTAATTTATTTATAATATAATATATTATATTCTATATTTACAATTTTTATATTAAATTCTAATTGAATAAGCTTATTTAGTATATAAAAAATAAGTTTGTAAATTTAATCAATATAAGAATATTCGGAATATAGAAATTCGTTATCAATGTTTTTAATAAAGTGTTACGCTGAGAGCGTAAAGCACGTGAGAAGCACGTGTTTACTGAACACCATGCTCTTACGTATTACTTGGATCTTCCAGTAATAAGTGTACGGGCACTCTAAAGCATATATACGCTAAGATGCTCGAGCACACTAAAGTATACGTACGCAAAAGTGCACAAGCATATTAATCGCTTTCGATCTACCAACGTTAAAAGCATCGAAATATCAATCGAGCTTAACATATCAATTAATTGAACTTATAACTATTGTTATACAATAATATTATAACTTATAATATTATAGATCCTTAAGATTATAGAGTTATATGATGATTATATATAATCATATATAATTATATGTATATAATATATAAAAAACAAATGAATCTTGTATTTAAAGAGATAGATAATAATATAATCATTGTTTTATATTCATTCTTTTATTCTTTTTTGATATCATTTCATTATATATTCGTAATTATTTTTTATAATAATTATAAGCTCGATTTGTATTTAAAATCTTTGTAACAATTACAATTCAAATATCGATATTATATAATTCCTTTTTTCCTTTTAATTTTTAATTATCTTTTATTATATTTTCATTCTTTAGTAATTATCTTTTTTATTATATTAAAGATTATTTTTAACAATTGATCGAATTAATTCCTTTGGTATTTATTATTTAAAAATATTAATTGTTTTAAATATATTTGGAATAGTATTGATCCGGATATTTTAGATTTTTCCAATTACCAATTCCGTGATTAGTTAAGCGTTAATTTATCTCAAACTTTTTCTATGAATATTATAATTTTTAAAGAGAATTATAAACGCTATAATTAATATGTTATGGATTTTGAAACTTATAATCGATATATTAATATTGATATCGAAATGAGTGGAATATTTAAGTTTAAGCTCTCTACTAATTCTATCCTTATTATATTCGAAGATTTCGCAAAGAACTTTTTGTTTATAAAAAAGATCTACAAAACTTAAAAAAATGAATACAACCAAAATCATAGTAACTTTCGCTATGTATTCGATTGAATCATATCTACAATCGATTTTTTCTATATTTTGGAAATCTTTTAGAAAACTACGCAAAATCGAACCCTAAAACAAATCATTGTTTAATTATATATAAAAATTGTTCCTACAAATTTAATAATTTTGAAGACCATTTAAACCAAGTATATCGATTATCTTAACAATATATATAATAGATAGATCAATCCAATGAAATAATGTAAAGAGTAGAAATTATTTTATACTCGAGTATTAGTTTACAATCTTTTGAAAATTAAAGGAATTTATGGATGTAAACAATTCTTGGAAATATTTAACAAACTAACCCCAAATTGGTTAAAATAACAATTTATTATTTTGAATATTAAAGATAAAAAAGAATGCTATATTATTACTTTAAAACAATATAGTAGCCTTTTCGTTAATTATATTAATCGAATGATTTATAATCCTTTGTTAAAGGGATTCTTTACTACTTCAAGATTAAGATTATAATAATCATCCGGATTTAAACGATAATCGAAAAGCAACAACGCTATTTAATATTATTTTTGTAGAAAAAATCAAGTAATCAATCCAAATCATTATTATAAGCTTAACGAATACTAAATAATTGAATTAGCTTTTATAAATAAATATGTTAATCAATTTATTTGATTTATTAATGAAAAACAAATTAAAGAAATTAATAAATATATTAAAAACAAAAAATATAATAATCTTTATAGTATTTTATTCAAAAAAGAATGGTTTTCTAGTATTTAAGCTAATCAACCTTATGGATCTTTATTAAAGAAAGATCTTTATAACATTGCTTTTTATATTATCGATCCAAACAAATATATTAGCGCTTTTTCAACTTCTATGATCACTTTTATACATATATTAGCAAATTGCACTTTGTTAAATAATTGTAGTATTATGCATATTATCAACAATGTAAGCCTTTTGGTAAGCGGAAAATATGTTTTTAATAATATTTTAAATTATATTGAAATAGGATTATTAAGTTTGTTAATAGTTAATTATAGTAATAAAATAATTAAAGGAATTTTATTGAATAAAGCGGATTTTACATTAATTAATATTGCATTTATTCTTAGTTTTTATATTAATTTTGTATTCGAAACCTTTTTTTGTAATAAAGATGTTTAGTTTAATAGTTTTAACGCTATTATTAAGATCAACGATCGGATTAATAGTATTATTATTGTTTAATGTATTAGAAAGCATAATTTTATCTTTTTAGAATATAATATTTGTTTCAATTATTTTGATAAATTTAATTTTCTTATGAGTATAAATATTATAATACTTATTAAAAGCCAAAAAATTAATAAGTTTTTTTTTCGATTATATGAAACAATAAAGCTTTAAATGGAATTAAACAATTTATAGTATAAAAGATTAGGATATCTCGGCAAAAAAGTATTGAAATATTTAATTAGGATGGTTCAAGAAATATGAATTAAAGGAATTATTTGGATGGAATGCATTGATTATTTATACATTTATATTAAACAAATTGTTTTATATTTATTTAATGATTATTAATTATTTAAATCTTTTTATAAAGTTTAATAAGATTTGTTCGATTTTTTCTATGCTTATAATAAAGTGTTATAAATATTAATAATTGAAAATATATATAATAGAGAAATCTTTATTACTATATTGATTCAGAAAACGTATAACGAGGTCTCTAAAGTTTTACAGAATTTTGTTATATGGGTTTATTGCAAATATAGTTTTTATATTGTAATAATTAAATAAAACAATGATACGTTTGTAATAAAAATTAAAAATAATACTATATTCAAAAAATAAATCTTCGAAAAGAATATAAAACTTAAACTCTTTCTATCCTTTATATATAAGCTTAACAAAGGAACAAAATATGTAAAGTAAGAAATTATTATTAAGCAAATTAAAATATGTATTTCAATTGGATTATTGAATAAAATATAGATAAAAACTGCTTTTGCTGCTATATACCTATATAATATTAGTTTATTGAAAACAAAGGGTTGAAAATGCTTTAATAAAGTAATTAATTCTTAGTTTAGGTAATACTATAAATAATATTTATTGTTGTTATTACAAAGGATTATTAACAATCTTTACCCCAATTAAAATAAAATATACAAATATAGTTGCCGCGCATTTTCGTTGGATAAAGAAAAAAAAGCTGGGATAAAAATAAAATAGTATAAAACCAACCCGCAAGCATACATTGAATATCTAATCGGATATATTCTTATTATAACGATTTTTTGTATTTGGATCCTTATATTCAATAAAATTATTATTATACGAAATATCAGATTCGATAAAAGATTTGTTTATAAAAACGATTTTTGTAACGAAACTATTAATACTATACCAATCCGAATGATTAAAAAATTGATCGTCGAATTGAACATTCAATAAATGGAATCGCTGGATAGTATCATTTTAAAGAACATAGATAATGAACTTATTAAAGGATTTGTACAAAGAAAGCTTAAGATTATGTATATTTTTAATCAGAATTATAAACGCTTTAGGTTTTTAATCTTAAAGGTGATTAAAGTAATTGAAGAAGATCAAAAGGATCAAAAGAATCGAGTGATAAAATCCTTATTATTTATTTTAATTTATAATAATAAGCATAGCATTTCGTTAAACTTTGATATAGTTATAAGTATTAACGAGTTATTACTGGTTTTTAATAAACCAAAATCTTTATTAACTATATTTACAACAAAGAATAAAAGCTTACTCGAGGTAATTAATTTATGAAAGGTTTATATAAACTTTGGTTATAGAGAATCAATAACTTTATCAAGATCATTAATATTAGTATTAAATAATAATTTTAAAAATAGTAAATCGAATAATCATTCGATTCTCAATAGAAAAAAAGAAGATCTATTATTATCTTCTATAAAAAGAAATATATTTAAAAAATCTCTTTTGTTATTTATGTTTAATAAAGCTATTAAATGGTTATATACCTTATAAATAAAAATTCCTAAGCTTAACATTGATATTAAAGAGTACATTAAATACAATGTGTTTAATAATATTAATATAATTCCTGATTATATAAAGTATTAAATAATAGATCATATTAAACGCTCAAATTGTTTATATCAATAAGCAAATAATTATTACAAGATTAATATTTTCATTAGTATTATAATTGCTTAATTATACAAATTCAAAAATAGATTTTAACGATTAAATGAGTTTCATAACACTTTTTGGTTTAATAAATAAAAGAATAAACTAAATAAACAAAATAATAAATTCATTATTATAATAGTAGTAATAATTCATAATCGATTTGATCTATCTATAGCTATAGCTACGCTGATCATGCGATTTGTTTATAATATATATAATAATAAATGTTTTGTAAGGAAAAAATAGAAAAAGCTTCTACAAAACAACCTTCCATCCCTTAAAAGATCTTCGAAATGTTTATGGTTATTATTCGTTTTGTTAAATATTGATAATCTATAATATCGATAAATTGAAAATATTCTATTTTGCTTTGTTAATTAAAGTTAGTATATCGAATTGCATAATTATTACGAATTAAAAGATATACTTTCTTTTTCTAATTTGGATTTGAAAATAAATTTCCTCTATTTTGTACTTTTTTTATAACCTATACGCTTTTTATAAAAGTTCTTTTATAAAAGCGCATTTATTTACTATTTTGCTATTTATTTTTTTACTTTTTATTTGCGTTTTTCTATGAATAGTTTTATTTTTGTTAAATGACTTTTTGTTTAATACTTTCTTTTTTTCTTTTCAAAGGCTATATAATTAGAGGTTCGCTTTATCTTTAAATCAATAAATCCTTTTCTTTTTTCTTCAAATTAATCATCAAATCTCATCACGATTTTACAACGATGCTTTTTAAGAAAAACAAAGCTTGTAATAAGTTTCCAGTATATTTTCAAAGTTTCTTCGAAATTTTATTTTGAAAATGTTGTATTAAATGTTTATACAATTTTGTTATGAAGTTAGATTTGATTTGTATTTGTTAGTATAAAAAGTATGAACGTTGTTGTAGAGGTAAAGCTTTTTATCAAAATATAAGCATACCCTTTTTATATTCTTGCCGGGGTTGATATTAATATATATATCTGTAAATCTTTGCTAATTGTATAGAGATTGTATAAAACATTTTCTTTGTTGTTAATATCTATATTGCAAGCGAAACGAAGGATATTGTTACCCCTGCATATTATAATAAATAAAATCTAAAGCTTTTTATTGCGGAGTTTGGAGTTAAATGTTGTAAAAAGATATCTTAAACAATTAATGAAAAGATTACTTTTTCGATATCTGTTTTAAAACAATATTGTATTTTTTTTGTAATTGTAACAAATACAATTGTTGTAATAATTAAAGTACAATGTAAAAAAAATATTATTAATGTCAAAGCTATTCGGATTTAACAAATAGAAATTTTCAAATCGATTGCTTTTAGTTTTATTACTTTTTTGGATTTGTACAAAATTTAGGTATATTATTGAATCTTTTGTAATGAGCTTTTTGATATATATAGTATGATTTTGTTAATAAAGTTGATGATGATATTGAAGATATAAAGATTGCTATAAGTTTTTTCGATAATATATAAGGGTTTTATTTATTGGATTAAGTGGATTTTTAAATGGTTTGTAAAGTATACGATAGTTTCTTGTTAAATAATTTAATAATATTTTAGATATCATTAATTAATACTTTTAAAGATAATTTATATTGTAATAAAAAGCCAGTTTTCATTAACCATATTATTATTGCTTTGAATACCAAACTATTCCAAATCAAATGCTTAACGAAGATAATATATATACTATATTGCAAATCTATACATTATATTTCGAAAACTAAGCATTTAAATAGTATATATTTTGTTGTTTATCTTTTTTATTTATATCAATCACATTTTAGGGTAATATTGGGTACTTTACGGCTATATAAAAAATCTTTTAAATTAATTTTTTCTATTTTAATTGCCAATACTATTAATAAAACCCTTTTTGGCATTTCGTTATATATTACTATTTTAATCTTTTGAATTCTATAATCGCAATAGGCTGACATTTTTTATTCGATATACTTGTTTTGTACACTTTGCTATTCCTTTAACTAATTGTTTTAGGTTTTTTGTATAATCAAATCTATTGCGAATAGTACAAAAAGTATTTATTTGTTGATTATCGAATTATAATTTTAATAAAACAAAACCTTTTTGATCCTTATACTTTTTATAATTTATTTATATTTAAATATTTCAAAAGTAAAAGGGTTTATTGTTTTTCTTTTACGCTTTTAAATTGTTTTTTTAATTTTATTGCATATGTTTTGGATTAGATTTATTATTCCTATTGCTTAAATTCTATATTTTGTTTTTGTTTGAAATTTGTCGAAATAAAACTTTAAAGAAATATATATCATCTCTATATAAAAGATTGATATAAAAATGGCTTTAAAGCTTTCACAAATTAATTAAAGAAAAGCGTTTTATTGTTTTTAAAGTTTTAAAATAATATTTTTCCTTATTTCTTTTATTTCATTTAACGCATATTATACGGTTGAGGTATAAATAATAGTCAGCATTATCATTGTTTTATAGATTTATTATGCATTATATAGAATCATTCCTTATGTAAAGGATATTATATACGTTAAAACCAAAATCTGAATCATCAATTTGTATTCAATCTTTTTTATATATTTTTGCTATTTTAATTATTTGTTAATTTGAAGGCTTAACATTTTGATATTTATGTATAGATTAATCGTAATGAAATCAAAAACAATCAAAGCGATAAAATTATATTGTTTAAAGTTTTTAATAAAATATAAAAATTGATATTTCTTCGAAACGAATTTAGTTTTATAACATTTCGCCCAATTTTGATATTTGTTGTGTATATATTGTAGAATCTAGCAAATATTTATAATAGTAATGCTTTACGCTAAAATATTAATATTGTTTATAAATCCTATTACATTACCCTTTTGATATACTATAAAGCAAATTTCGATCAATTTGCTATTATAAAACAAAAAAAGAATCGGGCTTAACAGCGATCCTTATGGAATATTATTGTATACCAAATATTAAAGACTTATATAATTATTTATTTACATATTACTATATCTATCGATAAAGAAACTGATTATTATATTAATTAAATATTTAAATATTTGTTTTTGGTATAAAATATATAATAGTTGCAGGTGGGAAATGTTATCGAATATTTCTACTATATCGAGATTTAAAAAATTAATTATTTGATTTGAAAAAGATTTCCAGAGTATATATATTTGTTTAATAAATAGTTTTAATACTATAATAATATCTTATACAAATTTTACTTTTATTTGGTAGATAAGAAAAAGTTCATTGGTTTTTACTATATATAAAATTTTGTTAACGATTAATTTCTTCAGTAATTTACTAAGGGTATCGAAGAGGATTATCGGGCGGTAAAATTTTATTAGCGATTTGTTTTTGTTTAGTTTTGGAATTATAATAATACACATTTATTTAAAATATTTGAGAAAATAGTTTAATTTAATATATTCGCAAAATAAATATATAAAATAGAGATTGAAAACTTTAAATAATTTTTTAATAACGAAATTGATAAATCCGAATAAATCGAATACTTTATAATTCGGAAGCTTAACAATTGCAAAATATATATTGTTTTTATCAATATTCTATTTCTTATTTAATAGTTATAAATATCTCTTTCTTTTTGTATTATAATCAACAATATCTATTAAATCAATATATAACAAAGATGTAAAGAAATAGTTTGCAAATGCTAAAGCCTTTTTTGATTCTATTATAATCCAAATATCGCTTATTTTAAGGTTTAGAAATTATAGTATTTGTTTAGGAAAATAATTTTTGTTCTTAGTTCATTTCTTTGTGTTCCAAATTCTTTTTTGTATATAGATTGTTTTCGTTAATTGCTTTCGAAAATGAATTGTTGTTTTTTTGCTTATTATCCTTTTTTTCGCTTTATACACTCTATTGTATTTTGTGCAAATCGCTTGGAAATTGATAATTGATAATTTATATCTTAATGATTACGCTTTTTTAATAAAGACAAAGCATTAGGGTATCCAATACGATTTACTATAAATCGTTATTTTGGATTTGGGGACTATATTATTAATCGATTTAGTTATATAATAAAGGATATTGTTTAAAAAAAGATCTATATCCTATTCGCTATTAAATATAAATATTTCGTTTAAAGCATTATAACGAAAAATATTATAAAAGTTTTTGTTTATCATCTTTTTCCATTGCTATTTATATAGGGTTTCGAATATTCTAAAAGTTAAATTAAATCTTATTTAAACCAAAAAGTAATTTAAATTGAAATCAAAGTTTTTTTGAACCCTATAGTTTATTAATAGATATTTTAAATTGTATAATATCTATATAAAATCGATAATGAAAAAAAAAGTTTTTTTGTTTCATATCCTAAATGCTTTTAATATGATTAAAATAACATTGATTCATTGTATTATATTGATTAAAATAATAAAGTATTCTTCCAATGTTTGTTTTACAATTTCTTTTTATAATGAATGATATAAATTGAAATCTTTTAATACAATATATCAAATATTATAATTGTTTAGCTCGGTTTTTATAGCTAACAAAATGGATGATCCGATAGCCTTACAATGTAAGTTTGGGATCGAATTGTAGATATTAATGATTTGGATAAGTATCTCTTGATTTGAATCGTTTGTTCGAATAATAAAAGTGTATAAATCCAATATAAATATAATAAAAGTTTATTTTTTAATATCGAGTTTTTTATTAATAAATATAACTACTTTTATACCTTCTTATTATTTATATATAAAATACTAGTTTTTATTATTATTATAAATACTTTAATTAAATCTATTTGTTTATAGCTTTTGAATTATCACGATTTGGTATCGTATTATTTCCGGGTTATTAAGAAAAATTATCATAATTATTTTTTGTTTATTAATATTATACTATAGTATTTTGAATTCTTTATTATAATTTATTAATTTCGTATATTATTATAATGTTTTTTTGTAATATATATAACAACGCCGCTATTGTTTAGAAAGCGAACATTGATTTTTGAATACTGGAAATGGATATTTGAGTATTAAGAATACTAATAATTGCTTTTGATTGAGAAGATTAAATGTTAAATATTATAATTAGTTTTGTTTAATATAGAATCAAGCAAAAAAATATTCTTTTTGTTGTTTTCCTTCTTTTATTTAAAGCATTTTATAAAACAAAGAAAATAAAGTTAAACAAAAATGGATTTATAAAAGATAATCGTTTGTTTTTTCTTATTGCGAATCTATTTGATATATATAATATTATCTTTTTTGTTTAAACAAATTTATCGCTTAGTTTTCGGTAATTAAACCTATTTCATATACAATAGTTGCTTTTGTAATTGGTATATTTCTATTCTTTTTTATATTCAAAACTTTTCTTCGAATATATATCTATTTAATAGTTTTTTATACAATTGTTGTATATTGTTTTTTTTTATATATAATTAAAATCTATAATAACTTAATTCTTAACAATTGTAGCATTTATTAAAGATATAAATAGTATTATATAGGTTTGTTTTATACTATTAGAATTTATAGAATAAACCGTTTATTAATACTATATTAACTATTTTCAAGGAAATTAAGGTTAATATTAAAGATAATATCTTTTTTTCTTTTGCGTTATATCAAATTAGTTAAAACAAATGATCGATTTTTAAGCTTAGTTTTGTATTATCGATTTCTAATTATAAAATGAACTTTCATTGCAAAAAGTCCTCTTCGTTTTTGCCAATTATATTCGTACAAATACCATATATTATAATTTGATGGGTTAATCTTTTGATTTTAGTATTAAAAAAAAAGTAATAAAGTCATTCCGAGTTGCTTACAATTGTATTGCATTTTTCTCTAGTTTTTGTAATAATTATAAATCTAATATTTGTTATTTTATATATATTTATTATTTAAACTATAAAGATAACAAAATTGATTTAAATAATAAGTTCTTTATTTATTGTTTCTTTTAAAATTCCAATTTCTATTGGATCGATTTGGATTTTATAACTATTGAAACTATAAGCTAATACAAATTTATGGATTAGACTTTGTACATTGATATATTGTATAGTTATCGAAATGTTCTTTAGCGAAGCAATCTTTACCCATAATTTCTATTTTAGAGTTTTTTAAAGTTTTTGCTTTATCCTTTCAAATCGATCTATTATTTGGGCTTATAACAATATACCATACTTTCCCTTGAAGAAAATGGTTCAAACATTGAAAAGTTTTTTTGCATAGTTACAAATTATTTCCAACAAAATGCATTAGTTTTTCGTAAAGTTATCGATCATCTTTAAAAATATTGATATTATTTAAATAATAACTATATAAGATATTGCAATGAAAGATTTGTTGATAAATAAATAAGATTTGCCTAACTCACTCCCAAATGTTATAGCCCAACGAGAATCTAGATCCAGTACTAGCGAAGTTGCTATTTCGATTTCGGGTGAATTGATTTTATAAAAGGGATTCGGGGAATATTCTGATAATAATCTAATGCGAATTGGATCTTATTTTCAAAAATTTCAATTGCTTACTTTTTCATATTTTTCTATTCATTATTATATATAACATAGTAATTACCGTAATAAAATATAAATTAACAATCACGCTTTTAATTCAACCCAAAATTACAAATCTTCCGAGAATGTTAAAATCAACAATATCATTACCATTAAAATTCTTTTATAATCTTCGGATTTATGTATTCGGATATTGATTTAAAATGGATTATAATTGCGAAATTAAAGCATTGCAAAATCAAAATATTTAGTAAAAAATTGAAACAATATCAATTAAATCAAAACTTATTCCATTTTAATGAATATTTATTTATAAAAATGATTAAAGCAATTATATTGATTATTGCAAATTACGATTAATAATTAAAAAAAATCTTTAGAATATAACGATAATCGAATTAATTTATATTACTACGTTTACCGCATAGTTTTTTCGTATAATAATAGCAATAATAATAAAAGATAATCTTGAAACAAAGCAATACAATATTATGAATACCTTCGTTAATATATTTCGAGATCCCATTGGGAATTCAATGATATACTATATGCCAAATGGGTATAAGATACTTAGTAAATCCATTACTCTCGATTATACGTTATATGGCTTGAAAGACTCCCCTGCACTTTGGTATAAAGAGTTCACAAGCATACTTACTAGCCTTAAAATGGTGATCTATCACAAGAGGTATAAACATCAAAAGGATTAAATAGTTAATGGAATCAAGACTAAATATGAGCTTAGAGATCTCGGCGACACTCAATGGTTTCTAAGGATTCGAATCACTAGAGATCGATAACTTAAGAAATTATGGCTAATACACAACATTTATATTAATAAAATCGCTTACAAATTTGGTTTTATAGAGGAAAGAGTAATTATACTATTTTTGATTATAATATTCGAAAAGAATAAAAATATAACTTCTCTTTCAAAAGTAAAAGAATATTAAGAAAAAGTTAAATCAATCTTATATTCAATTATAACAATTAAAGCTAATTCAATTTTTCTTTCCTTTAAATTAAACGAATATAATATTAACCCTTTAAAAAATCATTAAATAGCTACCAATCATTATATCATATACTTATACAGATCTTGATATTTTTTTATCTACTACAAAAACGATTATATTCCTCAAATAATAATCTTTTCAAATGCTTCTTTTGCAAATAATATAATTATACAAAAATCTTTTCAAAGCTATATAATTATATTATATAATAATGTTATTATATAGAAAACTATAAGGCAAAATACAATTACTATTTTAACTACAAAAATAGAACTTTTAAATATAAAAAAATCAATTAAAAAAATAATAACAATATTAAAATTTTTAAAAAAAATCAAGGTATTAATAAAGAAGCTTATTAATATCTTTTACAACAATATTTAAACAATCCGATTAATAATTGATGAGAATGAAAGAATTTCTATTAAATTTAAATATATAAATATTCAGAATATATAGCTTTATTTAGAATATATTAATAAACAATTTTTGATTATATATTTACCAATTATTAATATATCAACAAATAAGCTTATTAAGAATCTTATTAAACAAAAATTTAAATATTTTATTAAATTAATCAATATATAAAACGTTAAGGATTGAATTATAAAAGTTATCGAATAATCGATAATTATATAATATTTAAACAAATTAATATTATAGTATTCCCTCTATACCCTATTACCTCAATCCCCACTCTTCATCCCTACCTCAAAAAAGCTTATTTCTAAACAACTTTTCCATCATCATCATCATCCATCTTCCTCTCCTTTTTCTTCCTTTTCATCTTTACCACCGCGAAATAATCCTTCAAAATATACCCATTTCCAAAGAAATCCGTTTTCAATACAAATATACCTTGCGCCAACTTCGAAACTATTCAAAAATTAATATACTTTAAAATACTTCAAAAAGCGGTTTAAAAACATTTTACCTTTTATAATTATAGGGTTAATAATTATAATATAAAGCAAAAAAAGAATATCATACCTTTTTATTATTATTGATCTTCGCGATCAAAAAATTATTTGCTATTATATGTAAATATGCTAATAAAGACCGATATATATATATAAAGTATCGATAATATTAAACTCTTTGGAAATCCATATTTTTATAGCAAATCTTATCTTTTTATCCAATAATCAACGATTTTATACATTGCATGTACAAATAGGGATTCTTTAGCTTTTTAAACCAAATCTTTTTAATAGAGATACAAAAAGTTGAAGTAAAAGAAGTAATAGAAATGAAAGATATCATTTTAAACCTTTTATTATCCGATTCATCACTATATTTAACCTCTAAAAGATTAAAACTAAAATCCTTACCAAAATCCTATGAAATGTAAATGATATACTATTAAAATAATTATAATATTTATTTTTCGATAAAGTAAAGAATTTTTATCTTTATCCTTATTTTAATCCTTATCTTTATCCTTATTATTATCTTTGTTAAAGAAACTAACTTAAAAAGAACAAAAAGAAAAGAAATCGAAGAAATAGAGAGAAAGGGAATAAAAGAACGAAGAACGATAGTAAAGGCGATAAAGAAAAAGAACAAAGATATAAAGAAAAAGTTCCGGAAACGATTTAAAAGGATTAAAAGAAAAAGAAAAAGCAAAAAAAGAAGAAAAAGCAAAAGAAGTAAAAAAAGCAAAAAAAGAAGAAGAAGAAGAAGAAGCAACATGATGACGAAAAGCGACCAGTGCTTCCCGAACATAAAAAAGATTCTTAGCCCGAGAGTTGCAAATACAATAAGATATATTGATATTAATATTATTAATATTATTGTTATTGATATTATTGTTATTATTGTTATTGTTGTTTTTGATAGTTTGAAGAATTAAAGGATCAAAGGATTAAAGCTATTATTATATAGTTAAGCGATGAAAATTACAACAAAATAATAATATACCACAAAACAATTAAATATAATAAATATATAATGAATACTTTTAATTATAATCGTTATTATTTATAAAATCAACAATCCAGGCATTCATAGAATTATATAGAATTATTTATTTATACAACTATTTATAAAGAAATTGTATATATATTATTAAATTAGTTTTTGTTTATTTATTTATATTAATAAAGGATTATACGAATAACGTATAATTGTAAATTCATTTATTTTGTTTATTTTGTAAGCAAATCATATACACAGTATATGATTTGAGGGGTATATTACGCTGAGAATATAAAGCACATAAGAAACATATATTTATTGAATACTCTACTTTTACATATTACTTGAATCTTCCAATAATAGGTATATAAGTATTTTAAAGTATATGTACGCTAAAATGCTCAAGCATATTAAAGTATATGTACACAAAAATGTACAAATATACTAATTGCTTTCGATTTGCCAATGTTAGAAGTATTAAAATGTTAACCAAATTTGGTATATCGATTAATTGAATTTATAATTATTGTTATACGATAACATTATAACTCGTAGTATTGTAAATCCTTAAGATTATAAAGTTATACAATGATTACATATGATCACATATAATCATACGTATATAGTATATAAGAAACAAATGGATCCTATATTTAAAGAGATAAACAATAATACAATCACTGTTTTATACTTATTTCTTTATCCCTTTCTGATATCACTTCATTATATATTCGTAGCTATCCTTCGTGATATAAAATTAATAAAATAATAATAGTAATAATATAAATAGTATATAATTTATAAACAATTTTATATTTGCTTTATAAAGCTATAATAATTGATTTAGTTTTAAATTGCTTTATTTAAACTATTACTATTTATATTTGTAATTCTAATAAATAACAAAACAATTTATCGCTAAAAGCTTAAATATTTACTTTTAAACTTTTGTTATTTATATTAATAATATCTTTTTATATGGTTATTGTTATTAATAAAACTATTATTAAAGTTATTAGTAATATTAATATAAAAATATTCTTTTTTTCATTGTAAATATATTAATTATTTAATTATTTATTTTTTCTTTTCGAATTAATATTTATATACATTGTTTTTATTATATATATATTATATATATAAATCGTTATATAATAATTATATTAATATTATTATTATTAATAATTTAATCTATTTAATCTATTGGATTTATTTACAAAATCAATTATTAATCTATTAGATTAATTTATTAAATTAATTTATTAAGTTAGTTTTATATTAATTATTAATACTATTAATAAAGATTAATTATAAATGAATAAATATATAAAAATCAAATTTCAAATATATATAATTTTGAATTATTATTATTGTTATTTTTTTTGTTATATCAATATAAAAGATTTTACAAATTTTTTAGATTTGCTTTAATTGATTAATATTAATAATTTGGAAATCAATTTTATAATAATATTTTTATAAATATTAAAACAAAAACGTATTAAATTTATTATTGTTATAAAATATTTATAAATAAAAGATTTTTATTAAATTAATTTAAAATCTAAATCAATTAAAAATATTATAAAATTTAATAATAATATAAATCTATTGTAAAACAATATAAATGATTTAAATAAAAAAAAGAAAAATGTATTATTAAAGGATTTTAATATAAATAAAAATAACAAAAAAGCGTTTAATAAAAATAACTTATTATTAAAACGATTTAAAATATAATAAATATTATTTTTAATATTTTATATTTTGATTAAAACAAATATAAATATAAATATAAATATAAATATAAATATAAATATAAATATAAATATAAATAT